>NQII01003293.1:151848-268733 GCA_002778355.1 Clitarchus hookeri | reverse complement strand
TATATATATATATATATATATATATATGCAAACAATTAACTATTGTCACCGAAAATCTATATTCACATGCAGCATTGATGTCTGATTAATCTGAAATCTACATTGTAAATTCTAAGTTTCTTTTTTTTAATGAAGAGGCCTAAGAAAAAATTAATATGTTTAAGTAAATATAAACATACCAACACCTGGAAAAATGTAGTGGTCTAATTAAATGTCTACTCCTGATGTATTTATTGCTTTACATGTGAAAATAGCATATTATTAAAAGTTAAGTGAATTTAAGCGGTAAGTCACAAGACATGTGAGTTTGCAGTCTCCCCCATGTTCCACGCCTTTTGTAGCCTGATTTGATTGAAAGGTAAACTGCTGGAATATCTCTGACAGCGTTATCATAAGTGCAGGCACCGCATAACTTGCTATCATAATGGAATTATAATAGGGATAACATCACACATATTGTAAGTCTTCACCAAGGAGGATGTGTGTAGTTACACAGCCTGAGAGAAGTGCTAGGAAAGGTAGCTGCATCACTGGACAGAAATATTCTCAAACTAAACTCATCAGTGGAAAGCTATCCAACCAAATTATTTGAAAATATTATTTACAAACAACTGACAAATATTATGCAGTAATATGATTTTCTTAAGTCAATATATGTTACCATGAAAAATATGTGTAGCTGATTATTTAGATGGAAGTGCAAAGCAGAAAGGAGAAAGCGAGGAATTTTATTGCTTTTAGAAATAGATGTTAGTGTGGTTGAGAAGGGGCAGGGGATTTAACTTGAATAAAATGAAGAGGAAATGCCAAATTTTATTTATGCACCCCTCTTTAAGTTTTTCTGATTTTACTTCCATTGTCGGCATGTTGAACTTCAAAAACATTTCAACTTCTAGGATTGTAGCATCAACAGCATTAATTTTTATTCATTTTATTTCTATAATATTGTATATAGTTGAAGATAAAATTAATTAATATTATAATTATCACTTACTATAAGTGCCTTGCACACAATATTCAGGATAAAAATCACTTTGATGATTTGCAGCTCTGGCAGCTAAATTTTCCAAATTACTTTCAATGTCATATTGTATTTGCTTTGATGTACTTTCACACAATCAAATAATAAGTTGAATGCATATGAACATCACCGCTGACATAATTGAGTGCATTTTAAAAGGAAATAATGGGTCCTGGGCACTTGCAACAAAATGCCATGTCACGTGATGGCAAAACAATTGTATGCAATTCGAGGGTGGCCACCCCTATTATTTGTATGCAGGCAGACAGTCTTATCAATGATTTTTTCATATGCTGAAGATCTCGATAACACTAAACATTGTTCAGAAAATTGTGGTTTAATTCAACATCATTTTCGATATGTTGGAAAAATACGACTAATAAACTTTATTTTCAAGGGCGGATATCTCCCTTAGCAGTTGGACTAGGCTATAAGTTGCACTACATAAGTCTCCCCATTCTCCACAAGGAATCACCTCCCAAGACATTTCGAGTGAATTTCCGAACAGCCTGAATGCTTAGATTGGAGAAGTATCCCTATTATTCCACATTGCAAGAATGATGATTGTAAGGCACACCAGGCATGCAGGCTTCTGTTCGTTGGGAAGCACCTTTTATCCCTCGTCTGTCTCGGGGTGGCTTCATCCACACACTACCCATGTCAACATGTATACATAGAATTACTATGATCTTCACGACATTCTCAGTTGCGCAATTTCTAAAGATGCACATATTTTAGGTGAGTGGAGCCTGTAATGTAACTGAAGCATCATAAAATGCTGTGAGATTGTGTAACTGACAGTCTTGCAAATGCTCAGCACTGTGTGGTTGGATTGCATTGAACACTCTTGAGAGTCATGTTTATTTTCTTATTTCTGCCCATTAAAAATTCTTTTACAACATGTCAAATTTAACACTACCATGGACGTAGTTACACTTCTTCACACAGTGATCATATGGCACTGTGACAATGTTATAAGTATAATTATATAACTTTTATGACGAATATTGCTCCATTGTATGGAGATACAAAACCATGTCATTTACTACTCATTAAAAAAACACATATTTAACAAAATCTATGTTTACCTTCAGCAATTAATTTAGACTATACTTAGATCTTCTTAAACTCTGGTTGAAAATCATAGGTAGGTAAGAAGGCATTATTTGCAAGAAAGAAGACATGTTATATTCATAAAAGGATGTTTTGTTCTTAGTCTGTTGCTGGATTTATGGCACATATGTATAAGAGAAACTACTAAAATATTGCACTGCCATCTCAGAACAGGGTGCAGAATACGTAATGCTAAAACATTATCAAAATTTTTATATGAAATACTTTGGCAAGAAATAAATATTGCTTAACACTAATTGATACTAATCACCAAATAAATTCCATACCTGCAATGCAAGGAATGTGAGCATAATCAAAATAAAAGTTTTATTAGGACAAAAATATGTAGTGGGCTAAGACAAATTGCAAAATTGAAATAAAAACACAATGTTTAAAAAAATGTTATACATGTAAAAACATTGTATACTAAATATACTTACCTACGAGTTTATTTTAAATTTGTTTTTATCATTCATTCCTCTGGGTAAGAAACTAAGTAGTCTGGGGTTCTTCTACGACCATGCTAGCTCACGTTTCGAGAAAGCTGAACCAGTGAGGACTGGAGACCCAACCCAGGGTGACTCACAACTCGAGCACAGAATTGGTAATCAAATGGTTCTGCCTTTACTAAAATAACTATATACAGGACATCCAGTCACTGCTACTTCACCTTTATGTAACCAGGAGACATAAAACTAAAATGTGAAATGTACATTTTCATACAAAATTATTATAGTACTTATAAGCCCACGTACATTTATTCTCAAATAAGCAAAATCACTACTAGCGTAGTAAGATACTGCAACATTACTATTATTAAGCAAGTAATTAGCACCAAATTTCTTGGTGTACACATTGACGATAAATTGGAAAGATCATGTAAGACATTTTAGTTCCTAAGGTCAACTCAGCCTCTTGTGCTCTTAGGTGCATTCGGAAGATAGTGAATTACAAAACAAACAAAATTATATGTTTTGGATATATTCATTTTCTAATTACTTATGGTATGCACTGGGGGAACTCAACAGTCTTTCACTTGCATGTGAACATATTATCTACAGTTAAATTTGCTATAAAAAATTAAACTAATGGTGAATTACATTCATATGGCACAAGAGTTCGCAGTTAGCATCCTTTGCCCATTACCAATTCAACAAAATTTTGGAAAGCTGCTAATTATTCAACAAAAAATATTTATTGGTAACTGGTGTGTGTAATAATATAATGATGCACTAAAATTACACCTGAAACAACACAATTTTTATTCTGTGGAAGAATATTTGAAATGTTAACATTATAAGCATGTACTGAAATCCTCTTTTGTGGTAACAGTTTGTTTTGGTATTAACAAATGCTTATAGGCTGTTCACGGTAAAGTGAGAATTTTTGAGACCCCGAGTTACTTTTTTATTTCAGCCATTTTTTATCCTTTAACCACCTTTTAAAATGAATATTGCCATGTAAGTAATAAACACAGTGTGTGTATTCCAACACACTCGAGGCCATAATCTTAGAAACATGAAATTTGGACGAAACATTCACTATATAATGTAGGCATCTACTAAGAAGGTATTTTTCAAAAGTCAACCCTTAAAGGGGTGAAATAGGGGTTTAAAGTTTGTATGGAGAAAAATGGCCCAGCCTCAACCGTTGGCACTAGAAACANCTTAAAGGGGTGAAATAGGGGTTTAAAGTTTGTATGGAGAAAAATGGCCCAGCCTCAACCGTTGGCACTAGAAACATGAAATTTGGAGGAAACATTAATTAAGTACTGTAGGCAACCAATAAGGAGAGATTTTTGAAGCTATTTATAGCTGGTGAGTCAATCCACTTCATATTATCTATGTGAACATTTAATTAAAAACATCTGGATTATCTGGATCAACGAGGGCCGGATTAACGAGGTTTTAATATATTTTCAACTCTAGGGGGAAACTGTACAGAGGATATTTAACCTCTCATTGACGTAGGAGATCCCAGTGAAGAGCAAGCTGGCCTTCTCACTGACCGTTTTGCCTTTCAGTTTTTTGTTATGGAATTTTAACTGTTAAAAGAATTTTTATAACACACAATTTTTTTAACACATTTCACTCCACTGTAAAATTCTGTGAATTTATAAAATTAAAACTTTTAAACGGTGATACCATTAAAAAATATTTAATGACAATTGTGTTCTATACCAAGAAAACTGTAGAACTGTTCATTTTTGTAAAAAGAAATAACATTTATTCTNTTTAATGACAATTGTGTTCTATACCAAGAAAACTGTAGAACTGTTCATTTTTGTAAAAAGAAATAACATTTATTCTATCACGGGTGTGACACTATCCAATTAACAGCCATGAAAAATTACACTATGGATAAGAGTGTACGGTAGTAAATGTAATAATGAAGTATTTAGTTTGTACGGGTATTTTTATTTGGTGGTTAACAGTATGTAGCTGTAAGAGTGTGTAAATGTTCTTGGTTTGGCCACGAGAGATTGAAGATAGGAAGCTGACATGTGTGTGACAAACACAAAATTATTACCAAAAATTAATTCTTTCGCTTTAAAAAAAAAAAAACGAAGAGATCAAAATTACATGCAACAGAGCATTCCCAACTACCTTAAAAAATTATGAAATAAATTGCATTTACACAAGGACATGTAAAACAAGAAAACAGGTAAGTGAAAATAGAAACTTTACCTTTGATTCCAATGATGCTGTTAAACAGAAAATAGACAATTGCACAAACAATTAGACTTAATATTAAAAAAATTATACATTCTGGATAGGACATCAACACTACACGAAATAGAACACATCAATTAATGTTTTCAGTGATGTTTTATTGCCAAAATAAGGAAATTTATACTATGAAAATTTACTGAGCAAAAAGTGCATGTTTTTACCAAAACAGATTTTTAACATAATACTTTTCACATTCATCAGAAATGTAATATCTTAAAGCTATCCTTATTTGAGCAAAAAGAAGTTTTGACACAATCTTAAATTTCTTGAAAAATGTTTATACTTCTGAAAATTAAAATTAAACTGAACAGTTCAGTATGGTAATTTGCAAGGCTAGTGATCTTAGAGCTAGAGTTCATTCTCCATATGACCTCTGGTCTGTTCAACAAAAAAACTACTTAAAATTTCCAAAATTATTTCTTTAAAGGCAAACAAAATTTATAGTTCTAGTATTTTAAAATTTAGCTGGCGGAATTTAAAAATTGCACTTCAGAACGTCGCAACATCTTGCGATCCATAAGAGTGACGTTGATGGCGTCCCTGGGCAGTCCAATTGATAAGTTGATGAAAATCACTACAAAATTAATTTTCCTGGCGATTTTGAGCCTTTTCTTGTTCCGTTCACGCACATTTACATGACTGAGAATGGCTCTCTTCCATTCTCCTTATCCTTACGTTGGGCTGTCTCAAAATTTAAAATCTGTAATTATTAAGTTTAGTGACTTTTCTGAAGGAAACGTCCTAGATAAACGAAAGTAGCATTAATGGATTCTGCACATCTTACCTAGTTAATATTCAGGAGGGCTTCATGTTAAAATAAGTAGAACATATTAACTAAAATAGTTAAAAGTACTAGCAGTTTGCCGCTTTGTTTATGTCGGACGCCATGATTTTTGGTGACGTCATGATTCCTGCCGTCACCGTATTGGCTTGTGGGTATTGTTACATCACCGTAACGCGTTGTTAACGGATATTTTTGAAACAGCTCAGTAGCCATTGTGTTTTTGCCGGGGTGAGTCGTGACGTCCCAATCCGGAGGATTTAAAATGGAGAAAGCAAGAATGAGTGCTTCTGTGTGTTATATTCGCCTATGAACGAGTGCTTCAGTGCGTAATATTCTGCTGTGAACGAGTGCTTCAGTGCGTTATATTTGTGTATGTGGCGTTTTAGTGGAACATGATGTTTCATCGAGTAAGGTAAGGTTGAATTGGCCGTTGACAGAGGAATTGTACCAGCCGCCTATCTAGGTGAGTTAATTGATATTATTTTGGTGTGTTTTACGGTTCCTTTAAATCCCTAAAACCCTAAATTTGTAGTTTAGTGTAAAACCCTAAAATCTAAGGTTAGTTTAAAGCCCTACAATCCTAGGTTAGTTTAAAACCCTAATTTCCTAGGTTAGTGTAAAACCCTAAAATTCTAGGTACGTGTAAAACCCTAAAATCCTGGGTTAGTGCAAAACCCTAAAATCCTAGGTTAGTGTAAAACCCTACGATCCCAGGTTACTTTAAAAATGTAAAATAATGATTCACCTATTGTGGAGTTAGGTTCTGTTAGGTTAGTTAGGGAAAAAATTAAGAAATTAGTCGTACGTTCATGTCCCTTGTATATTCGTATTCTGCGTTATTAGTAGAGTAGAAATATACAATTTTTCGTGATATTTTTTTTTTACAGAAAAGTCACTAAACTTAATAATTACCACAGGGATTACAAAAATTCTTTCCAACAATTAGAAAATACACCTAAGAAAATTAAACTTCTTGAGACTATCCACATAATCACAAGAAAAGAAATTTGACACACATACATGAGAATTTTTCTTAATTTAGCATACCTTAACTATCCCTCCACAAAGAGAAAGAACATATATATATGCTTAATATCCTATCTGTGCCAAATTTCAATTTAAAATTACAATAATAAGAAAAATATAATGAACATTATAAATTATTATAGACATTAAATATTGGTGTTGTGAAAATAAAATACTGTCTGGTGTGTGACTATTGAGTACACAATACTGTCAAAATATATTGGTTAATGTACACATACAAAATCTGATCTTAAAATTTACTTTACAGATGTAAATTTCAAACATAAACAAATCTAAAGTGGGGTTACTGTCACAACTAGCCAATTAAGATATGAAAAATTATTTTCTAAGGTTTTTTGACATTATTACATAGAAAGGAATTGATTACATTGTATAATTTCTGTATATTTTTCCTAAACATAGTATGTTATTAAGATTTTAAATGTCAACTTACATTGTATTGAGACAAATCCACAGAGCATAATATGGTAAAAGCAGCCCTTAATGTGACACCTGGTAATGATGGTTCTGGAAGTTTCATTACAATATCACTCATTGAAACCAGACAAATATCACTCTGTTGTGGAAAGAAAAAATCCAGGAACTTTATTTCTTCCGCAGGAATGTTATTTGAAAATCAATGCACTTCTTCCCCTTGATTTGACCAACAAAGTATTTCCTCGACATTTCAATGGCAAATTCCACCAGAACAATATCACCGAGTGCTAGTTTTCCTTGATTTAGGCCTATACATTAGTCAGATATATTAGGCTCATGGTGATCTGCAAGTTCATTAGAATTCACTAGTTTTTCAACCTTTTCTTCAGAATCGAAATCTGTATAGATGTCCTCTATCATGTTTTTGAAAACTTGGAAAATCTCAAGCTTAGAGGTACTTGTACAGCCTNGAAATCTGTATAGATGTCCTCTATCATGTTTTTGAAAACTTGGAAAATCTCAAGCTTAGAGGTACTTGTACAGCCTACAAGTAGGCTGTTACTACCATTTACTTTGAAAATATGTTTAGATTGCAAGGCTTGAATCAGCCTTACATTTCCCCACCTCTTTCCCAACATTTCCCTACAATCTGTAATTTTCTGTGATGGCAAAAAACAATGTTAACTGTTTCAACAACTATTTTAGCACATTCAAAAAAACTTCAGTAGAGATGACAATAAATTGTCTTGCCTATACTCCATTCCAAACATTTCTCTTCACACAGCCACCAATACCATCTACAGCCCCCTACCCACGGGATGTAGCTAAGAATATTCACTCTCCTTCCACACCAAAATCAGAATTCATGAAGTAGAGAATAGGGACTGAAAAATGTATTTTTAAACTGTACTGCGCACCATCTGAAAATATAGTTACTTTTTTTAAATGTTGAACATTTTTTTTAGGAGAGCAATAATTTCCCTTAGGTACACCCACACAGAGTATTTGTCATGTGTCAAATCATCATTGACAATTACAATAGAATGAGTCTCATTTTTTACCCAGGCACAGCAGGTAAATAAAGTTACTTGTGAATGAGCCCAATGGGCACTTTGAACTCCCATCTTGTGAGGTAGCAAAGTAATTTTCAGCAAAGTCTATTTGTATAACTATGTGACTGTCTGGAGTTTTGACCTACATTCTTCAAATGACTTAACCTGAACTTTCTTCACATAAGCACGCATCTTGAATGTTGGCAATTGTACATTCAACTCCTTAACAGTAACCTCTAAAGAATCTTCAAAACCCAAAAGTTATGGCCGGTTGTCAAATTCACCCAATTGTTTCCAAGTAATGGTTGAATAAACATCACAATCAGAGGGAAGTAAGACATCATGGGTACAGGTCTCACACACATACCAGTTGCACATTTTTCATTTAGAATATCACAACATGCAATTTACTATTGCTACCTGAAAAGGTTTTAACTTATTTTATTTATTGCTTCAATAAAGTAACTAACGTTTGAATGATATCTACAAATGCATATATTGTGAGGCATTTGTTAACACAAAAGAATATGTTGGGAGTGAAGTTCATGGAATTTTGATTTCTTTATTTTGATTTTGGGGAACTCCAGTTGAAACAAGCTAAATTATTTCTGGACAGTCATTATCATATGCCTCTTCTGTACAGAACATTGCTCACCTGTTTCAGAATCTTTGACAGATATGACGTCTTTGATGCCTGGTGCCTCACATCATCACGATAATAATAACTGTCACAGTACGCTGACATGTTTCATTGCAGGAAGTGCTTCTCTTATGCTCACTTTTCTCTTCTAATAAATGTTTTGCCATTTCAGGCGTATCAACTACTAGCTTTTTTATAACTGCCACTTTTTTTCTTGGTCTATGTGGTAATGTTTTTTTAAATTGTTTTACAGCCTTGCTGATTGATAGATTGTGGATAAAAATACGAGCATAGTTTTGGTGCTTGATTTCTTTCAATTTCTTCTTTTTCTTCGTCTACACCCCCTTTGCCTTCTTGTGTCCTGTAAATGTTTTAGTTTTAACTTCCTGGCACTTTTGGAAATTAATTTCTTCATATTGTCTCAACTTTTTTTGTTCCTTTCTCGTTCTTTTTGTAGAGGTATTTCTCTTCTTTCTATGTCGTCTTTAAATTTCTGATGTAAATTTCTCATCCGGACTGTGTTGAATTCATTTTATCTGAAAATAACATAGCAACATTTAAATGACACTATAAATAACCATTAAAAATAATATTCCTAGTAATACGTTGTGTGTGTCTTACAATCACAAAATTAATCCCCAATTAATGCTCAAGTTAATTACAGAAAAACTCCACAATTAACACTAAGGCTAATAAAATAAGTTAAAACCTTTGCACAACTTTTCATTACAAATTTTGTGTACAATTTTTTTATTAAGAAGGCAGAATCAAAAAGTCTTATTGGTGGTCACCACAGCAGCATAACGGGTGTGACATATTAGTAAAGCAATTATCTTAAAAGATATAAGTTTTAGAGAGATGAAACTTTTAGCATATAATAGTAATCTACATAACCACTCTTTTACAAGTGGATTTTACCTACATCCTGCTCATATAAGACAAAATTTACTTTTGTGCCTTTTTCTGTCATGAGTATGACAGAGATAATTTAATCTACTAAGCCAATAATATTATAAAATACACTTACCTCAGTTAAAAGTTATTGAGAGTTTCAATAATATTATACTTGTGCTTCAACTAGCAAAGATCTCAGATGTATGAAGTAGACGTACCAAATATTACTGTTGCCAACATGCCTAAAATGTGTGCCCCTATTTAAACAATGGATGCAAACTTTTGAGCATAAAAAATTAGAATCAAATTTAGTTTAAAAAGAAAAATATTGGTTACATGATAACTACAGTTCATAAATCACAAGATGAAAGAGTAATATTCAATTTTTGACTTTTTAAATTTCTTGTGGACAGGCTCACTTTTACATGGATTCACCCAATACTTAAAATATGGTGAAATACATTGCAATAAACCAAAAGTTTTTAGAGAGAAAGAAACACTGGCTGGTTTGTGGTCTCTTATCAACCTAACCTTCTTTTATAAAGTTCGTTAAAAAATAGCATATCCTTTTATACATATTTATCTGAAATGTTAACATTATTGAATCTAATAATGAACCACTTAAACGTGTTCTGAACTGCCTACCGAAGGTGGGGTGTGATAGTACTCCAGTACGTCAATACTGCTTTATTGTTACGAGAGCTACTTTTCCTTTCCACTTACGTTATAATGGAGGATTTAAGCACTCCATGAAGATATGTATGTATGTATGTATGTAGAGCTGCAGAATAACGGTTTAATATTTTCTTCATTACAAGTCTGCAAGAGTAAGGTACAGCATATGAATTTCACACTTTCAGAATATGCCCACTTTATATTATAGCTCAAACTAAAACACTGAATCAAAATATTGGTGTAAACAATTCTGTATATATTATAGGTATGGCATATAAAAAAACCTGCACATAGGAGCTTATCAATGTCTGTTTTCTTCCACGTAAAAATTGTGAATTGGGGTGCTACTTGCTTGAAAGCTGCCTGTGCAATTTTATAATACGTAACCATACAAAAAAATTATAAAATGATAGTGACCACGCACGGGAACATCTTAACAGTATGCATTTATACACTTGAAAGGAGCCTGTGCAATTTTTGTAATATAACCCTAAAAAAAAAATTATATAATATCAGGGGACATGTGGGAACATATTTATACATCAAGTCTATCGGTACCAGTTTTTTCTATGGCATAAAAAATTGTGAATCTGTTTGCAACTCATTTAAAAGTATGCATACATGCACTTAATCAGCACGTGTGCAATTTTTATAATATACAGGCTAACAATACAAACAAATTATAAAATTATAGAGCGCACTTTTGGGAACACATATGTACAGGAGCTCTACTGGAGTCAGTTTATTTTGGCATAAAAAATTGGGAATTACTTTGCAACTAACTTAAAAGTATGCATTCGTGCACTTGAAAAGTGTCTATGCAACTTTTTTAATAACGCTGCAAAAAATCATATGATAAGGAACACATATTGGGAGGAAGAAAAAGAAAATCTGCAGCCATAGAGATATATGTGTGTATATATAATTTATATCAGTATCAGTTATTGTTAGGTGAAACTGGGTACGACTCACTTAAAAATATGCATTTGCACACTTTAAATTTTTGTAATATAACCCTAAAAAAAAATAATTATAAAATTACAGGGGATACTTGTGGAAACACATGCAGTTAGTTGTATCGCTAACATTATTTGAGTAGNTATTTGAGTAAGATGAAAATTTAAGAGGGAGAGTTACTGCTTCTGGTTTTATCTTTATTGCTTTACTTACCATGGCTATTCTTCTGATCCTGTACCCAAATATTAGGCCATAAGTCCAGGGCTATAGGATAAGCAGATATGTCTCTTCCTAGAATGATTCTAACCATGTACCTTACTCAAATCAATTTTGTAGTGTGTGAACTGTGAATTTGAAATATTAGGCATTCAAAACATTGTTTTAGTCTTTTCTTCATAATATTTTTTTATCTTCATAGCTAGCTAGCCCTCTCTACTGCAGAGGGAAATTATAAGTTTTAATTACCAGAGTAATTTTGCACAGGCTAATTGGTGCACGTGGACAGCTGTGATATATTTGTTCAAGATGATTGGAGTTTGGAAACGTAGGTAACCTAAGGGAAACAGTATACAGAGAATCTATAAAGATGTAAGAATTCTCTTCCAGTTACACTTAAGAAGTCGATGGCACAGTAAATTGTCTGAAGTACTAATGGCAAAATTCCCCGGCCGTGTTACTCGCGGATTTTTGCAAGTGGGAATTGTGCCGGACAATGCCGCTGGTCGGCGAGTTTTCTCGAGGATTTCCCGTTTCCCCCGCCCTTGGATTCTGGTACTGCTCCATTCTCACATCATTTCACCCACATCCGCTCTCCAGACCTTGTTGTTAAGAGCTGCCCAAATTTCTCAAATCAACTAATAGTAAAAAAATTGTAATTCAGCAAAAATATACACCTATTCACTAAACAGATTAACACTATCATACAATACCTTAATAGTTCATCGTGAAATACGGAACAAGTATGATCATTCAAAGCTGCTTTTATTGGCACATGAGTTATTTTTTCCAGCTCTCCATCTTCCTGTAGTGTTGCTTGTTTCTCTTTCTTGAAGACAGGTTCAACGAAATAAGGAGCGTACATGCTGTAAAATCTTCCGGCTGCATTCTGCCAACAACTGCAAACACTTTCAGAAAAAAAAAAACACTCTAAGCACCTCTACAAGGAAACAAGAAAGTATACTTAAAATATTATAAGCAGTAAGTTTAACACAATAAGGGAGACACAGATGAGTGGCAGTTCAGAAGTCTGAAAGAGGGAAAAAATTAACACCAAACAAATGCTGTACCAATCCGTTCAGACAGCACTCTCCCGTATTCTCATCTACATTACAGCTAATGAAATCTTCCAACTGACTGCACTGGATGTGTACTCAGAGCATCNCTCTCCCGTATTCTCATCTACATTACAGCTAATGAAATCTTCCAACTGACTGCACTGGATGTGTACTCAGAGCATCCTGAAAAATAGAAAAGTTCAGTTTGTTATCATGTGATTATTTCAGCCATACATGCACTCAAACTGCTAGCTTACTAGTGACAATGCAGCAAAAATCACTCAGTGCACACTTTTTAGATGCAATTAAGTTTTAGCACCTGGAACATGGACGAAACTGCACTCAGAAAGGGTGCAAATGAACTGGAATGTGCAGCATTGGCCAGTCAATACAGTAATTGGAATTTGGCATTTGTCACAGGCAACACTCTCTGGCCCAAAGCTGTGCTTGAATTCATCAGCCAAGGACCCTACATTAGCTTCATGCCCTAGAAATGTGCATTGGAGCTGTAACATCACACTGTTGCTGTGCGAATTCGCAGTAAGGGCAAAGCTGCACTCTAGCTAGAATGACCCATCCAGCAACGGGCACATGCCACATACCCTTCTCGAAACCGTGATCATTTTTTGATACTCAACTGTTTGAAGAATTTCATTTGTTGGCATTAACTTTTCATTCATTTCCTTTTGGCACTAGCACATACAACACAAAGATATGGATGAACAACCAACACCACAGAAAGTTGAAACTTGTGTGTAATTTTATTTTCTTTTTCAAAAGCCACTGACTTTTAACTATAATTATTTCTATTGCACATCTATTTCATTCTTTATGGTCATGAAATGATACTGAAAGATTTATAGAAACAAGGAAAAAAACACGAAGTTTAATTTTTGTATGTAGTTAAAATATTTTGATCAAACTTTGTGTGGGCATAGAACAACTAGCCTCTATTGCAAGACAAATGAAACTCACAGGTCAAGTAACACTGCAAAATAGAATGAACAAGGGTGTCCAAATTCAACTTAATGGAATAAATGTTCATTCATTGTAAAGGGATCAAGGCCTAGTGAACAAGGGAACATAGCACTCATTTTGAAAAAAACCGAAGAGAGTTGTGGAATACAAACAGAACAAATCTGTAACCTCACTGCACACAACTGTTCTTGAGGTTGTAACAGGCAGCATATATTTGAAATGCTGTAAAGATGTTGCCTACATTTCAATGCAAGTAGTAATTTAAACTCAAGTTTATTTTTAATAGATATGTGTAAGAGTTTTAGTCACAATCAGTGTTTTTATTTATTTATAAAATAACTCCATTGGTCCCATGATAGTCAGAAGCCCTGTGACAAAGAGCTTGTCATAATGGTTTTTAATATAATAACGTACAGGGCTTACACGATAATTAGAATTACACTTTTGATCACCTACAGCTTAATGTAGAATAAATAATGCAAAGTTCTGTACAAAGTAACAATAAAATACATAAAACAGGAAACAAATTATCCATAAATACACAAACACAAAATAACTATTACGTATCACTAAATTCCCCAATTATCCTAAATAAAAAAATATCTAAAATGTGTTTTGTAATCTTTTACACATGCTCAAGATGTTGTTGTGTGTAAAAGTTTTAATTTGTAATAAATAATAAATGTAGGTATGATCGGGTGTTTGTGTGATGCAAAAGCAGACTTGTGAAGCACTGCATAATTCCTTTCTGCTCAACTGGCTAGCGGCTTCTTAAATGACACAGACAAAAGTGGCAACCCTTTTAATGCAAAACTACGTGAGAAATTGTCACTTAACACCAGAAAACAAAACATATAGAGTCAAAATTTGTGAGTTCAAAACCAGGTACACATAGGTGTCACTAAGTGTAGTTACCAAACCACATTAATTATAAACCTTATTGGAATTTCAGATAACTTTCAGTACAAAACATAAAATCACTGAAAATTAACACATAAAATGACAAAGACATAACCCTTTTTCATACGATTTGTATAAACAAAATACCCTTGAAAAATAATATCTATCTACTTTCAAAAACTACACAAATACACTTGACTCTCATATACGAAACCGTGAATTTTTTTTTATCCAGAAGAATGTAGTGATAGTGTAGATGGAAATTAAATCAGAAAATTTATTATTCATTCACCAGAAAATCAGAAATTCCAAAACCAAAAAAAGATAAATGCTGTCGCCCAAAGAAAAATTATTATAGTAAAATTAGCTGTGATGGCAAAAATTTAACTAAATCACCTAACTAAAACATATCACATAAAATAAGTAATTTACATGAAAGTTTATTTGCTTGGCTAGATTGCAAGAGAAAATTAACCTGCTGGCTACTGGTATGCTCCATACCGTATAAGAAGGCCAGTGAGTGGCAACTTGACTTATACAAAACAAACAAAGCGCCATTTACAAAATCCTGTATCAGCTGATGCACGAACTAACAAAAGTTAAAATTACATTGGCTATTCTGAGTGCACTGCCAATGCGCATCAGAAAAGCAGAAAATACACGGATAAGAAAGAGTTTGTAGATTAATTAATACATTTTATGTTACGAGGTCACAAAACAATGGTTGTTAGTGTTAAAAACTAAACTTAGTGATAATGTTGTTATGTTTAGGTGATCAAAATGAAATGTACAATTGAATGATACGACGTGGAAAANATGTTGGCTATTCTGAGTGCACTGCCAATGCGCATCAGAAAAGCAGAAAATACACGGATAAGAAAGAGTTCGTAGATTAATTAATACATTTTATGTTACGAGGTTACAAAACAATGGTTGTTAGTGTTAAAAACTAAACTTAGTGATAATGTTGTTATGTTTAGGTGATCAAAATGAAATGTACAATTAAATGATACGACGTGGAAAAGTTTTCTGAAGTTGTGCTAACTTCAGAAAGCTTTTTCAGGTCGTATCATTCATCTCAAACCTTGCTTTTAACACGTCCATGATATTAATTCCAAAAGCATACAAAAATATTGCATAATATTGTTGAATAATTTTTCCTAATAATTTGACGAAACGACACAAATTTTAAATATATTTCCAGCCCGCAACATAATAATGATCAACTTTAACGATACGCTATCTCTTGACCATAAAGAGAGTTACTCAAAACTTCGTTGTGACGTGGATGCATGGATGGAGGGAGGGACCGACGGATGCATATTGGATTATCTTATCAATCAGGAAAAAATATAAATATTCTGAGACGNGCAACATAAGAATGATCAACTTTAACGATACGCTATCTCTTGACCATAAAGAGAGTTACTCAAAACTTCGTTGTGACGTGGATGCATGGATGGAGGGAGGGACCGACGGATGCATATTGGATTATCTTATCAATCAGGAAAAAATATAAATATTCTGAGACGTACAGAACCGAATGAGGTAAGTATGCACCATTGTTTGTTAACTGTTTACGTTGACTCCCATTACTGTACTATATTTAACAATTTACATTGTAATAGATTTCATCATTCTGCAATCCCATATAATCACTCAATTTTTTAGTAGATGAAGTCAGTTCTACCAATTAATTTAACTAAATTATACTGTCTGAATTCTGTTCCAATTAATTGTTTGTTGACTTATACTACTTCAGCTCAGTTATTTTCTCTGTAGTATGTTTTTCTAATGTATTTTGTGTCTGGTATACAATAGCTTTATGATTGTCTCACTGTCTACTAATAAGTAGAACAATANTTTCTCACTGTCTACTAATAAGTAGAACAATAACGTATGTTAGTTAAAAATTTTTAAAAAATGTAATTTAGTAATTGTGGGAAAAAGAAACCTTGCACATGCGCAACCAACAAATTCCTCTGTAGGGTTGCTAGGCGACCAAGAAGGATGCAGGACGAGAATACAATTGCCCATTTACCATAGCAAGATAAAACATTAAGCTCTTTGTGTCAATATCATAAATACCAAACACATTAATTCTCTCCAACANATTACCATAGCAAGATAAAACATTAAGCTCTTTGTGTCAATATCATAAATACCAAACACATTAATTCTCTCCAACAGGTAAGTAAAATAAGTTACCTTTTCCTCCTGGTGTAGAAGTATGCTGTCACAGAACATAGATATGCATCACAAATGGTAACCTTTTCAATAGGATTTAAAATTCCAATTCTGCACAGATCACACAGATATACCCTGAATTTGAATGAAAGTTTTATTACTATGATAAGAAAAATAGCAACATATATTAGCATCAGACATGTATGAACATCTGTAGTTACCAGAAATAATTCCTTCCAAAGTTTAGATTTCTTACAAATAGTGACTGTGATTCATATGTTAATATTTCTCAGAAGCATTAATAAAGTGATCCCTCTCTCTAAGTTATGTTTCAAGAACAGCATCACATTCAAATTTAATTAGTTCAGATTTATGCAATAAATTCTTGATGAGAAAGTTCATTAAACAAATTCATATTATCTGTGAATAAGTTCATTAAACAAATTCTGGTCCAACTAGCTCGATTTTAGAGCAAAATNTAAACAAATTCATATTATCTGTGAATAAGTTCATTAAACAAATTCTGGTCCAACTAGCTCGATTTTAGAGCAAAATTCAATTCTCAAGACTTCTGGCCATATAATTATCTAAAAGAAAATATTTAAAGTTTCTCTTCACTTTAAGTACTTAATGTAATAATTTCAAAAGTTAGAAATTTAAGTGGACGTTTGGATCATACTATTCAGTATAGAGTCACAAGCATCCCATTGAACATCTTCTTGGTGGCTTGAAATCCACTAATAAATTTAANTAAACAAATTCATATTATCTGTGAATAAGTTCATTAAACAAATTCTGGTCCAACTAGCTCGATTTTAGAGCAAAATCCAATTCTCAAGACTTCTGGCCATATAATTATCTAAAAGAAAATATTTAAAGTTTCTCTTCACTTTAAGTACTTAATGTAATAATTTCAAAAGTTAGAAATTTAAGTGGACGTTTGGATTATACTATTCAGTATAGAGTCACAAGCATCCCATTGAACATCTTCTTGGTGGCTTGAAATCCACTAATAAATTTAAAATGGCACTTTTTAGGCCTCTTCCTTTGCATGCGCACATCTATAACACTGGTGATAGTTCTTGCTTGTGATGGGCGGTCTTACAAAAATTTTAATAAAATTTGAAGAAACTAGTCCTACATGACCTGACTGCTATCAAGTCTAGCGAGAGAGAGTCCCTGGGCTTACAAAAGTGTAACCCTATCCTGCTTAAGAAAACCAAGGAATGAAAAGTTTCCTAGTAAGGAAATCTTACCAATAAAGAAATTAACGTATGTGACCTCTTAGGAATTTAGCTTACAAGTTTACAATGATATGGTTTGACAAGTAGAAATCACACAAATTAAGAAACCGTAATTATATAAATCTGTGACATTAAAATGTTTAATTAATTAAAATTCAGAAAATTAGTGACAGATAATTAAAATAAAATCATGATAAAATTCTATTATCAACCTGAATGTAAACAAAGAAGAAAATATTAAACTGAAAGATGTAAACATTGAAATAAAATCATATTTACCAATAGAAATGTCAAACTGAAATGTAAACAAATGGCAATTCTTATATCGCTATACCTACCAAAAGTTAACGCAAGACTGAAGTCTCCACATGGAGCATAATTAGAGCTCAAGGAGACAATATATTTCTACTAAAATATGTAAATGTAATAATGAATATAAATTAAATAATTAATAAATACTCATCAAGCTTATAAAATAGTGCATATAACAGTTTCTCAACTATAGTCTGAAATTTTACAATACATTCAGAGGCCATTTACTGAAAACTTTCATGGCAGTATAATAAAAATTATTTTGAATTTTACCTAACATATAATACAATAAATGCAAACAAATTTTTCATCTGGTTTCATAACTAAGTACACCGGCACGTTTAAGTAACTAATGATAATTCCTTTTATACATATAAAACATTGTAATAAATACAAATTAATTACAGCCATGATATTTTCCTCAGAGGTCTACAATGAGCAACTTTAAAGGAATCATTCTAACTGCTTTCTTTAGCCATAGGGGTCCATGGTAGCTGTGCGGTTAGACTGCCCACTTCCACCACTGCAAACTGGGTTCAATCTCCGGCCGGGTTACTCCGGTAGTGATGCAAAAAATTGAATTAATCTCAAAATCAAATTTTATTCAAATGGTGTTATTTGAAATAGAATGAATCATTCAGTTTCTGAATATTCATTTTAATTTTCTCTGTTTGCGTCCTTATTGATGTGAATTGAATTGAATTAATCTCAAAATCGAATTTTATTCAAATAGTGTTATTAGAAATAGAATGAATCTTTCAATTTCCGAATATTCGTTTTCATTTTTCTCTGTTTGCGTCCTTATTGAAAGGAATGATTAATACTGCCAAAAGTTAACAGTTTGAAAGTATCTCTTGAAAAAAGTAAATTAATGGTGTAAATTGTTGAAGTTATGATACTTGTGTTCATAAAAAGTTGTAATATCTGAATTTGAAAAGGGAGAAATTTAAAGTGTGTGATCATTTTTCACTCTGATGTGTATTCCAGCGTTATGAACCTTGGGAATTGAAACAGAAACATGAAGCAGAAAGAAAGTTTCATTACGTCATTTTCTTTAGTGTCAGAATTTGTTGCCGTTTCAATAATAAATAAACATTCTCGAGTATTTTTATGAGTTATGAGCTTTTTACAATTCACGAAGTTACAAAACTGAAAACAATTGCTAGGCATATAATTTATTTTCAGAAACCGAATTATTGCAGTAGCTACCATCCACTTCCTTGACATTCGAATGAAACACTCAAGACGTGGAGATATGTAAATAAACATTCACGTGAGTGAAACAAATTATTCTTCAGTTAAAAAATTGAATATCAGGTGGAATTTTGCTTCATTCAAGTACAATATTCAACACAAACTGTGTTTAAATACAAAAAGCAAAAAGAACATTTTCAATATTCATACACAAATTGTAAAAAGGGTAATTATTAAGTTTAGGGGCTTTTCTGAAACACTAAAAAGAAATTCAAAATTATGATCTATTTCTACTCTACTAATAACGTAGAACACGAATATACTAAGGGCGTAGCTTTAAAATAAGTACAACATATAAATTTTTTTTTAACAAAATTGCAAAATGAGCAGTATAGTCAGTTTGTTTACGTTTCTGAGATAAACGTCCTAGACCAATAAAGTTGCATAATGGGTTCTGCACAGCTTACCTTGTTCATATTCAAGAGGTCGTAATGTTAAAATAAGTAGAGTCGGAGGAATTATACCAGCCCCCTACCTAGGAGAGTCAATTTACATTTTTTTAGTGTTTTTTACAGTTCCTTAAAATCCCTACAATCTTACATTCATAATTTAGTGTAAAACCCAAACATTCTAGGTTAGTGTGAAACCCTACTATCCTAGGTTAGTAGTGTAAAACCCTACAATCCTAGGTTAGTGTAAAATCCAACAATCCTAGGTTAGTTTAAAAATGTAAAATAGTGATTCACCCGTCGTGGGGTTAGGTGGACACATATTACGAAATTAGTAGGACGTTAATGCCCCTAGTATATTAGTGTTCTGCATTATTAGTAGAGTGGAAATATACCATTTTCCGTGAATTATTTTTACAGAAAAGCCCCTAAACTTAATAATTACCTTCCAATTATTTTTATTCGATTTTGCCCATCACTACACTCAGGAGTTTTGCAAGTAGGAATCGTGCCGAACGATGCCGCTGGTCGAAAGGTTTTCTCAGGGGTCTCTCGTTACCCCTGCCCTTGCATTCCAGCACTGCTCCATTCTAACCTTTCACCCTCATCGGCTTTAAAGACCTCGTTGTTAAGAGCCGCCCAAATAACTCAACTCTTTTGCCAAAACAGGAAATGAAGGGAGGGGGGATGACCCTATCACCAGGCCGCCGCCATAGCAAATATAGCAGTATTATTATTAACACTATTAATACGGCTGGAATTACTCCAGAGTAGCAAACAATACATCAAAATACATTGAAAGAACGCAAAATAACAGCACCATAACACGTCGTAAAATTTCACACTGCCATTTAGCCTGCGCCCCACTGCAGCAAGAAAGATAAAGCCAGCTACGTCATGTTTTTTTTTTTAAATGGTAATATAAATAATTTGATGTAAGTCTATAATCGGGAAGACAGCTGTCATACCTTCTACCAACAGGAAGCTTCAGGATTTTATATTTATCACCAAATTGACCCAACACCCTTCCAGAAGCCATTTGTTTACAATAACAAAAATAAATGCCTCTTGTCTTTGCTTGGGTATCAACTATTCAAAACGAAAATACCCTCCCAAGCTGAACAAAAGACGTACGGGATTAGAAAAAAAGTAGTTGCTTGTTGAGTAGATGGTTTTGATTATTTCTGTTTAAAGGTTCGTAAAAGCAACGGAATAAACAGTATATTTGTTATGTTGAATCTGACTTGTTGTATAATTTAGTATGCAACGACAACGAATGATTTCAGCTACATATGATGTGTTTTTACTATGAAGATAATTGAAGCAAGAGACAGGTGTCGGAATGTTATAATATTTGGTGCATTGAACTATCGCTACATCTGTGATGCTTGCATATGGTGCGAATTTGCTGTATGGAACGACATGGTATTTTGCAGGGAGTAAGGAAGCGTCCTAAGTTAATAACCTATTCATAATTCAATCGGAATAATATTGTAAAAAAAAGTCCAACATGGCGGAACATCAAGGGAATTCTTCAAATCAAATAAGTCAAGGTGTGTTTGAATTTGTTTTTAACTGTTAAGGCAGAATAGATTGTAAGTATGTAGAATTAAGTGTGACAGAAACACAAGTCTTTATATTACACCACTACTTTTGGTATCTGTATTGTTGACATTGCAGTGGGTTAACCTCAATGATACTGACAGTAGTACACCAACCTTAAATTTTAAAATATTGGCTGCCTTCCGTTACTGCTGATGAGATCGTAAATCACTGATGGTTCATCAGTGTCCGTCAGCAGTAAGGGAACAGCCTGCAGTAAACAGTAAATATTTTATTTGTCAGTAATTTAATAGTTTTGGAACACACTGCAGTGGTATTTCTTAAAATTAAATAAAATTATTTAAATTTTGAATCTTCTGCCAAAATCTTGTTTCACTGAGACTGTAGAACCTCTCCAGCATCAGTAAACTTAGTACTTTCGGTTTTAGAATTTAATTATTCTTTAGCCTGTCTTCGTTATTTTTAATAATTTAATTTGTTCTTTGAAATATTAGCTACTCTGCTCAAAGCTTATGTGGTTTTTATTTTTTGATCAAGTTGGTGTAAGAATTTGCATGCACGAGTGTTATCTGTTTACAGTTTCAGGTAATTATGAAGTTATGGGGCTTTTCTGAACGAAACATCCTAGACCAACAAAAATAGAATTAATTGGTTCTGCACAGCTTACCTTGTTCATATTTAAGAAGGGGTCATGTTAAAATAAATAGAACATATAAAAAAAAATGTAACGAAATTGCGAAATGTATGAGCAGTTTGGCCGGTGTGTTTACGTCTGTCACCATGTTTAATGGCTGAGCATCGCGGTTTCCCACGCTACCTGTCGGCTGCGGATATTCAGGAGGGAGTAATGTTAAATTAAATAGAACATATTAAATAAAATAGTTAATAGTACGAGTGGTCCACCACTGTTTTTTACGTTGGATGCCTTAATATTTGGTGATTTTCGGCATTGTGCAGTCACCTTATTGGCTGTAGGTCGTTGACGTCATTGTAATGGTATTTTATACGTCATCGAATTTCAGTTGCCGTTCGGATGAAAAACAGTGCGGTTGTGTTGTTGCAAGCGCNGCCCCTATAGTAAAATTTTACCGCAAGCGCTACTTGTAACGTCCGAATCTGAAATTTAAAAACTGAGAGTGCAATAACGAGTGCTTCTGTGCGTATTTTTGCCTATGAACGTGTGCTTCTGTGCATAATATTCGCCTATGTTGCGGGCGTTACTTGTTTTGTCGAGTGAGGTTAGGTGTACAACAGTAGAATTGGCTGATGACAGAGGAATTGTATTCGCCGATACCTAGGTGAGTTAATTGATATTCTTCCGTGTGTTGTATGAATCCCTAACATCCTACATTTGACTAAATTCGTATATTAGTTTAAAACCCTAACATCCGAGATTAGTTTAAAACCCTACAATCCTAGGTTAGTTTAAAAATGTAAAATAGTGATTCACTCATTATGGGGTTAGGTTAGGTGGGCACATATTACAAAATTAGTCTTTCGTTAATGCCCCTAGTATATTCATGGTCTGCATAATTAGTAGAGTGGAAATATACCACTTTTCTGGTTTTTTTCTCTTTTTTATTGTAGAAAAGCCCCTAAACTGCATAATTGCTGTTTAACGTTGTGTTTTAAGTTTGATTTTGCTGCTATATAAGACCATAGCTTTTGTTGTCTTTATCTACCTCTTTTTTACCCACATTCCCATTAATTTGTTTAATATTAAGCTCCATATATTTATGTGAACTTAATCGCTCTAACATGTAGAGCACGTCATTTTATAAATATTTACAGATTCAGAGTTTTAACAATTTATAAATTTAAAAGTCATAAATAACCCCAAACAATTTTGGGGCTATGGTGGCTGAGCGGTTAGACTGCTTGCCTCCCACCAAAACGATCTGTGTTCAATCCCCAGCTGGTTCACTCTGGATTTTTGCAAGTGGGAATCAGGCCTGACAATGCAGCTGATCAGTGGGTTTTCTCAGGCATCTCCCATTTCCCCACCTCTTCATTTTGGTGCTGCTCCATACTCATCTCAGTCATCCTCATTGGCTCTCAAGACCTCGCTGATCAGAGCTACCTAAATCTCTTCACTCACTCACTAAACAATTTTGTGCAATCAAAGAAATAAACCATCGATGGTAATTATCCAGTTTAGCGACTTTTCTGAACGAAACGTCCTAAAACAACAAAAGTAGCATTAATGGGTTCTGCACATCGTACCTTGTTCATATTTCAGAGGGGATCATGTTAAAATAAGTAGAACGTATCAAATAAAATAGTTCAAAATACCAGTAATCTGCTGCTTTGTAGGGCGCCATGATTCCTGTCATCACTGTATTGGCTTCTGGGTAATTTACGTCACCATAATGTGTTGTTAACGGAAAATTTTGAAATACTTAAGTTGCCATTGCGCCTTTGCCGGCATTAGTTGTGTCGTCCTAATCCGGCAGATTTAAAATGGAGAAAGCAAGAAAGAGTGCTTTTGTGCATTATATTAGCCTATTAATGAGTGCTTCAGTGCGTAATATTCTGCTATGACGAGTGCTTCAGGTGTTATATTTGCGTGTGTGGCATGTTTGTGGAACATGGTGTTTCGTCGAGTGAGGTAAGGTTGAATTGGCCATTGACATAGGAATTGTACCAGCCTAGGTGAGTTAATTGGTATTCTTTTGGTGTGTTTTACGGTTCCCTAAAATCCTAAATTTGTAGGTTAGTGTAAAACCCTACAATGTTAGCTTAGTTTAAAATCCTACAAACCTAGGTTGGTGTAAAACACAACAATCCTAGGTTAGTTTAAAATCCTAGGTTATTTTAAAATACTACAATCCAAGGTTAGTTTAAAGCCCTACAATTCTAGTTTAGTTTAAAACCCTACAATCCGAGGTTAGTTTAAAGCCCTACTATCCTAGGTTAGTTTAACACCTTACAATCCTAGGTTAATTTAAATCCCAACAATCATAGGTTAGTTTAAAAATGTAAAATAGTGATTCACTCATTGTGGAGTTTGGTTCTGTTAGGTTAGGTGGGCACATGTTACAAAATTAGTCATACATTAATGATCCTAGTATATTCGTGATCTTTATTTTTCGTACATCAATCTTCACTTTATTCCTTACTGCCCTCCTCCTTATTTGTTCTAAGTCCTGCAATTTATTCTCCCAACCCACCTCTGCATGCAGCACACAATTGCCTGCAAACAGCCTAACTTTGCCACCCACCAGTATCCCCAGGTCATTAACCATAATGTTGAACAGCAAGGGGCCCAGCACACTACCCTGAGGAACTCCTGATGTAACCCCACCTTCCTCCAACTTTTTTTGTAATTGTTTACTACATACAAAAAGCAAAATACAAAATTTGGTCACATGACTATTTTGTTAACAAAATCTGCCAATTTGAACACAACCTCAGTATGATTCAGTGTAAGTGTTGGAAAAATTAATTTGCACTGCCATAGACAGAATAAAATAGTTTATTGAATGCTATTAAACAAATAGAACACATTTTCAGAAGAATTAAGCAACAGCTGCATAACCCAAAAAATGCATTTTCCTATAAAACCTTCACCTACTCCATAGAACCGCTAAAACTTCACAAACTGCATTTCGACAATCCGTGAATGACGTAAAATCAGATACGTGTACAACAGTTTTCTTGGCAACATGAAAGGAAACTGTAGGCCTTTCTAATCTCTAATGTTGCATATGTCAGCACAGTAAACATGCTTATCTTTTTTTTTTATCCCAAGTTCCATGATTCCAATGGATATTGGAAGGAGTTGTCAAGACAATACAAAAAACACAACTTGACAGTTGACAAATAATATAATAAAAATATGTAAGTGATAAATAATTTCAACAATGTGCACAGAATATCACAAAATTATAAAGTTTTGACAACTGTGTCATGACAGATATAAAATATAAAATGATAATAACAAAAATTTCTCCTGATTAAAAAATTATTCCTGAATAGTATACATTAACACAAATATTGTTTACCATTACAGTGGAATCTCGGTTAACCGTCTGTAAACTGACACAAGTAAAATAACAAAATTGGATACAAAAAACCAACTCAATAAACTAAAAATGTGCCAGGATATATTTAATAAGTGGTTCCACAGTATGTTTGTGCCAAATGTAAAATTACATTTAAAATTGATTGGATTGCCTGAAGAAGCCATGTTATTAATGGACAATGCACCAACTCATCCTTCTCATGACTTACAAAGTGATGATGGAAAAGTTACATACCACTTTTTGCCTGCTAACACTACGCCACTAATTCAGCCCATGTATCAGGGCATTATTGAAAGCATGAAGCGACATTATCGAAAATGCTTTATTCAAAAAGTTGTTTGCGTTGGGGATTAATTAATAAGTGTAAAGCAGTTTTGGAGGTCATACATTATTAAAGATGCTATTTTTAATGTCGCTGAAGCCTGGCAAGATATACCAGAAGAAACATTAAAAAAGTGCTGGAACAAATTGTGGCCTGGACTGTAAACGAGAATGAGGCCATAAACGAATCTGGAAATTATGAGGAAATTTTACTTCTGTGTCAAGGGATTCCAGGTGGAGAAAACACGTCAATATAAAGTAAGTGAATGGCTGGGAATTGACAGATTTGACGGAGGCTGGGAAATATTAAATGATGAGGAACTTGTATTAAGTGCAACACAGGAGGCAGAATGTTTTAAGTGAAGAAGAAGAGGATGATACACTCAAGGATTGCCCCAAAATAATTAGCCACAGTGATGCTGAAAACATTTTTTCCAAGTGCATTGAATGGTACGAGCAACAAGAAGAGGCAGACGCTACACAGATATTACTCCTACGTACAATACGCAACATGGCAGCAACAAAAGCCCTTGGGGAGTATTACAACAAAGGAAAATGACTTGACTTTTTTAGGTAGGATTATACTACTGAACATATATACACAATAGTACTGTATTCAATTTTCTTATTTTATCAACATAATAAACAGAAGTCTACAATATTTAATATCAAATACATACTGTGCTGTACATACTTCTACCTGTTTAAAATATAGTGCTAAATATCATATACATTATTATTATAGGTAGTATCTANTATTATCCGTCTATTCTCTCAACCGTCACGGTGACAGTCCAGAGACTGACGGATAACGGAGACTCCACTGTACTTCAAATTATGAATTCTTTAACAGAGTATAAAGCATTTTTTATTAGGTAATCTTTCAGTACAGATTTCAATTTTCCAAATTGCTGATTTCTCTAATGAATTTTGGGAGATTGTTAATTAATTTTGTGCCATTTAAAAAAAAAACAGAACTTGTTTTCTTGAACTTTTTTTTTAAGAGGGACATTTGTTCTCTTTTTTGCTGTGTGGTTTTGAGGTACTGAAAGTGAATATGTTGTAACCTATCCCTAAGTAAACCCTATATCTAAATAAATTTAAAAAAAAAATAATTGCACAAATTGGTAACAATGTAAAATTTGGTCATATCTTCTGCACCTTCTTCATCCTGTTGTGTGAATATTGTGTCTCATTTCCATAGCACTGTATGTCACTCCATCACCAGCACCAGTTATATATGCCTGAAACCTTCTTTGAATTTCATCTTGTGCCTGTCGTCTGCTTGCAGTGGAGAAGCAGTGAAATATTTTTTCCGCTGATACTGCTGCAGAAACGCTGACTTTCAGTGGGATGGCTTAATGGTATGAAGCGTAAAGCTCTGCAGCAGCACTTTGCCTGCTAAATGCATCTTTTGTATTAAAAATGCAGCAGCAAACAGATGTGTGACAGTGTCTCTAGCTATGATGGCAAAAATATTGGGCCTTTCCAGTAGCAGTTAGATTTGTTTATGTTTTCATACTCGCACATTTTTTGTACCAAGAAATAATCTGATAAGCCAAACATACAGATATGAAAAAAGGCTGAAGCAGAAATAATTAGCAATTTTCTAAGCTGTGTATTAGTAAACTATATTGTGGGATCTTGGCCCTAAATGTAACTTTATCTTCATTGTGGTAATTCCACCAACGTGGGGGATTTTAATACTTAAAGTTATGGTCCGACCGAGAGTTTGGTCTCGGTTTCGGCCAATCTCTGCCAAAAATTGTGGTTCGGCAGAACTCTCGGTCTCTGACAAAAAAAAGGCAGTAAGTCTCTGCGTAAGCAGAGACATTGCATGTAGCAAAATTGGAATATAATTATGTATAAGCGTGTGAATGTTGACTTTTTATTGGCTGAAATGAATGTCGGAGCGGTAACTTAAAACTCACTTGTTTTGTTTGAATTAAAACTTGATGGTGGGTAATGTGGGTATAATGTAAACAAATCTATATCTTTGAAATCTTTCGATGAGTGCCATTTGTTTTGCCTCTTAACACTTAACAGTTTTGTTCAAGGCGGCAAACGAATAACATTGTTATATTATATTGAATAGTAATAATTTATTTCAAAGGGCAACTTCTCTTAGGTAAGTGTTTGTTTTCGTTATTTATCTGATTTTGATTTTTGTTGCTATGCTAGCTAAGATATATTTTTATTACATCATACATATCAGTTGAAAGACACAGGCTGATGATGATACATACCTAATCATTATGTATCGCCCCAAGTGTCATAATGAGAATAATAGTACCTATGTTATGTAGTCATGATTAAAAATGAATAATACCTACCTAACATTTAATTTTATATAGTTTCAGATTATTTTCCCCAATTTGGGATTATTTTGAAAAGGCGGTCTCTGCTCTGTCTAAAGCAAAATGTAAGCTGTGCAATAAAATATTGTAGCTTGGTAGCGACAATTCGAAATTTCAAACAATCAAAGGTTTGAAGGGTCATATGTCAAAGTACCATATGTCAGAAAATGAAGAATATTTAAAAAATCTAGCCGTTTAAGAAAAACCAGCGCCGAAAGTCCAAACATCTATAACTTTGAAGTCAGACAATAAAATGCAGCCAACTATCAAACATATTTTGACCCAGCCATCATCATCATCATCACAATCACAGTGGCAAGATGACCATGATATTGCAAAACGCATTGATAAGGCCGTTATAGACTACATTATTGCAGACATGCAGCCTTACACAACTGTAGGAGGAGAAGGCTTTAAGAGACTGAATTTATCTGACCCAGCTGGACCAAAGAGATATAAATTAAAGTTCGAAAAATAGTTTCAAACACAATTAATGCCCCAAACCTATGAAAAATTAAAAAAAAAAAAAATGTAATTAATTTACTGTTGTCAGTCGAATGGATTAGCTTCGCTACAGACGTATGGTCCAATCCAACGAAAATGTGCTCCTTGCTAAGCTTTACAGCACATTTCATTCATGAAGCGCAACGTTTAAAAGTAGTCCCTGGCGCATGTGTCTTAGAAGAAGACCACACTGGAGCATACATTGCCCAGAAACTTATTGAAATAATATCAAGCTTTGATATACAATCAAAAATACATTTGGCAGTTAGGGATAACACTGCCAACATGACTTCTGCTACTTAAATCGCTGATTTTGAATCTTTGGGCCACCAACGCCTCCTTCCAACCTTGTGGTGACTTACCCTCTTCTAAGTACTTGCCAAATAACACCTCCAAATATTTCACTAACTCTCTCCCACTAAACTTAAGGGTTGCCTTCCCTATCCCATCTGCTCCCACTGCCTTTTTGCTCTTCAACACCCTGATTTTCATTATCATCTCACACTCCCTTATCTTGAACTTACTAAACAACCCCTAATCCCCATTAGTTACACTATTCCAACACTCCTTTGCCTCAAACACTGACAAGTGCTGAACTTGAAGCATCTCCGCTTTTTCTTTGTCATTTGTTGCAGTCCTACCATCCCTACCTTTCAACAGAGGGATCCCTTCCTCTCCTTCCTTTACCTCCTTAGGTTACCTAAAAAATTTCCCTCATTCCTCTTCATTTTACAAATCTCCTGTCCATAATATGGTGATCTCCCCCAGCCCTTAATTTTTCTTTGGGGCAAATTTCTTCAACATGACCTTTATTATACTTCTAATTCTTTCCGTATTCACACTACACTTTCCTCCATAGACCACTTTTCAAACCTATTCCTCAGGAATATTTCTGCCCCCTTCTTATCTCCTCTTCCATACTGCCACACCAACCTATCTGCTATTTGCTCTTCCCACATCCTGCCAAGCCCAATTTCCACAACAGGAATATCATGGTTGCTTATTCCATCAATACTACTGCACCAACTACATAACAGCATTCCCAGGTCTGACCAACAGCACATCACGCACTGACCCAACACCCTCCGGCAAAGTTTGTTCAACAATTGCAGAACATATAGATCCTCTGGGTCGGATAGCTTCATGTGTGATACAGATCAGCGATTGTGTTAGTTTATCACTCAATTGTGTGTGCTATGTAATTGCAATCTCCTGCGCGTGTGAATTAAGTACCGATGTTACAGCAGAAGGTAATTAGGTAAAATTTTACTATAGGGGCTTTTCTGTAAAAAAAAAAAACTCCCGGAAAATGGTATATTTCCACTCTACTAATGATGCAGAATACGAATATACTAGGAGCATTAACGTCAGACTAATTTCTTAATATGTGCCCACTTAACATAACAGAACCTAACCCCACAATGGGTGAATCACTATTTTACATTTTTAAACTAACCTAGGATTTTAGGGTTTTGAAATAACCTAGGATTTTAGGGTTTTAAAATAACCTAGGATTGTAAGGTTTTGAACTAACCTAGGGTTGTAACCTAACCTAGGACTGTAGGGTTTTAAACTAATCTAGGATTGTTTGGTTTTACACTAACCTAGGATTGTAGGGTTTTAAACTAACCTATGATTTTAGGGTTTTACACTAACCTACGATTGTAGGGTTTTAAAATAATGTATGTTTTTAGGGTTTTACACTAACGTAGGATTGTAGGGTTTTACACTAAACTACAAATTTAGGATTTTAGGTATTTAAAGGTTACTGTAAAATACACCAACAGAATATAAATTTACTCACCAGATATAATTCCTCTGTCAACGGCTAATTCAACCGTACCTCACTCGACGAAACACTGTGTTCCACAAATCCGGCACATACACAAATATAACGCACTGAATCACTAGTTTTCAATCGAATATAACACAATGAAACACTCGTTTACAGTAAAATATAACGCTCAGAAGCACTCGTCATTGCTTTCTCCGTTTTTAAATCCGTCGGATTAGGACACCAAGAATCATACCGGCAAAGGCGCAATGGCAACTGACCAGGTTAAAAATTTACCGTTAAGATGCAAATTACATCCGTGGCCGCTAGGTAGCGTGGAATTAGCAATGCGTAGCCATTATTAATGGCAGTAGACGTTAATAGACGTAAACAAACAAATTTCGCACTTTTTAAAAATATGTTCTACTTATTTTAACATTACACCCTCTTGAATATGAACAAGGTAAGCTGTGCAGAACCCATTAATGCAACTTTTGTTGGTCTAGGGCGTTTTGTTCAGAAACGTCAACAAACTGGCTAAACAGTCATTTCGCAATTTTGTTTGATTTTTTTAAATATGTTGTACTTACTTTAAAGCTACGTCCCTAGTATATTCGTGTTCTACGTGATTATTAGAGTAGAAATATATCATAATTTTGAATTTTTTTTGTGTTTTTTAGAAAAGCCCCTAAACTTAATAATTACCACCAGATATACATAACCTCACTCATGCTGTGACATGATAGAGTAGGCTTTGTCTTCTCTGTGCCGTTACCGCTTGCTTTCATTTAGTAATAATTCTACATGGGTTTCAAGGCATTTGTACTGCAACTAAAACTTCAGGAAACGGAATTACGGCACATCAGCAAGCGAATACAGGCATTCACAAGTGCTCCACTTGTTACTTTTGAAATTGCGCACGAGGTAAATACATTTGGCATATAACTTGAGGCAATTGATAGTACTGTAACTTCAGTACGTGACAACTTATTGCAATCGGGCCCACTTCCTGGTGACTTGGATAAAAATATTTTGACCTCTAAACATAATTGTTTACTTTACTGTTGGACACTCATGGTATCGTGTTTTCGTTTTTGGGTAAGCATGTTGTTTATAGTGAATCAACTCCACCTGTTGTCTGTCCATCTGCAAATGTAAGGCTTCTCAAGGTCAACTTGTACTTTTTCTGGTCAGTGGGAAGATTGGCCAATGTTTTCGCAGTTATATCAGGCCACTATTCACAACAATCGTTGTCTGGCTGATGTTGAAAAGTTCCAATATTTAATGGGTTGCCTCACAGCAGAAGCTTTACAATTGGTAACAAATTTCCCAATTTCTTCTGAGAACTATCTTGTGGCGTGGGAACTTCTTACGTCTCAGTATCAAAATCTGTGAAAGCTGACAACATTGTACGTAAAAAGAATACTCAATTTGCAATCTGTCAACAATACAAATCACAAATATTTCTGGCATTTTGTCAGCACATGCAATAAAAATGTGCGGGATTTGAGGGATTGGGCTGTAATGTAACAGGAAAATTCTGGTTTTGTCACAATCTTTATGAGAAAGTTGAACATGGAACTGCGCACTTAGTTTGAAAGCTGTGCAGGATGGACCAGTATGCCTAAGGTTTCAGAACTTATAGAGTATCTGTACTATGGACTGTCTTATTGATATAGGAGTTAAAACAAGCACCAGTCTAGTATCCCAGAAGACCATCTCTCAAAAAATCAGTCGTGTAACACAACCACCCAAATCAGTATTTGTAACCAATTCTGAACCCAGTCATTCAGAGCCATGTATTGTCTGTCAAGAGACCACTCATTCTGTGTATAAATGTTTCAAATTCATTAATGTCTAATCATCAGCAAGACATTAGTCAATAGCTCGCAGTAAGAAACTGCTTCAACTGCCTGGAAACACCCCATACTCCAGCGTCCTGTTCATCATCCCATATCTCCTTTTGATGCATTTTGATGGTCATTCTAGGCCTAATCCAGTGACTCATGTTGAAAATGATACTTCAAGGGCTGATTATGAGACTGAACAATTTGTGAGTGTTTCTTCAGCTCGTGATTGAACTTCAGTGTTGTTATCTACTGCCCTGGTAATTGTGTATGATACTGACAGTAAACCGCACATGATGCACTGCTTACTGGACAGTGCAGCTTAGGCGTCCTTGATGACAGAAGCAGCTGCGAAGGTTCTGTCTTTACCATTTCAAAAGTCAAGGAAAGAATTTGTGGTCTCGTGCATGGTACACTCAACTTTAAGGGAGCTGTCAGTTGTAAAATCTAATCCTCAATTGCATCACAATGTTCCTTCACTCACTTTCTTTTCGTGGTATCTAAAACCACCAGCAATTTACTACGAGCAACTCTGGATCCATGTGTTTGTAGCCAACTGGGGTCTCTTCCATTAGCTTATCCTGAATTTGACAAACTTGGTCCGTTTGACATATTGCTGGACGCTGACATCTATGCACGAGTTTGTATGAGTGGACAACTTGAACTAGGTCAGCACATGCCTGTTGCGCTAGTGTCTAAATTTGGATGGATGCTCCTTGGAGAATACCCTGAAGTGAATGCCAATTCTGATTAATAGCTGATTTTGATGTTTGTGGGGACTGAGGACTTACTAGACTCTATTCTAAAACAATTTTGGGAAACTGAGGAACCCCCTCCATCGATGAGGGTCTCCATTAATCCCTGGTGCAAAATACTCGTCAGAATCCTATTTGTTGATGACATTTTAACTGGTGCATCATTGGTGGAGGAAGCACTTGTGCTAAAGAATCAATTGATTGAATTCTTACGATGGGGTGGATTTGAACTTAAGAACTTAGGAAATGGTCAATTAACTATTAACATTCCTATACCTCATATTGAGAATCTCCGAATACTTGACTTCTCATCTGAGCCTTTTAGTGAATATTCTGGGTCTTCAGTGGAGTCAAGAGACCAATGTTTTCCTTTACCATTTAAATATCTGCAATGGTGTCCCAAACAAATGCTTTATTTTGTCACAGATAGCTTGCATTTATGATCCCATGGGCGGCTTTAATTTTGAATACAGATAAAAATATTACGAAGCTAGGAAAAATGAACGAAATTGAAACATGTGTCCCGGTCCCTAAAATAAAAAATACTGCGTCATTACAAACTCTTTTGACATGGCAGTTACTTCACTCCCTGAGTCTACAAGCATATTCACATCAATTCCAGAAACAGTGAGTGACACATCCCTTATTGTATGGACATAAAGCCCTTTTTTCCTTAACAATTTTTTCGCAAGTGCTATTTTCCCCTAATGAAACTTCTGACACTCTTGGTAATTCTCTACAGCATTTTGAATTTTCCTTACTGTGTGTATACTTCAACTATTTCCATCCCCCCGTTGTTCTATAAGGGAGGCAGCAGAGGAACAATTCCCCCTTCCTATCCATTTAAATGCTACTCCTCTTGTTTTGATGTTCCTTGTTCACCTAGATCCCTATTCCCCCTGTTTTCATTCCTTCCATTTTGTTCATTCCTTCGTTCCGTCTGGTATGGGCCCTGTGGTCCTTCCTCACTTTCATTCTCTCTCCTTCTCAGTCCTTCCTCCCTTTCATTTCTTCTGTCCAAAGCCTTTAGCAAACTGATTACATAATCTACTGTTTTTGGCTTGCTCCCTAAAATACAATTGTGAATAACCCAAGAAAAATGATGTGTTACATGAGTGATAAATCTCTCTTCAGTCATCTTATTGTCCAGATATTTCAACTGTAGATATAGTTTTTGCACATAGCTGGCCATCGACCCATTCCCATGCCTGTATTTACCTGCAAACACATATTGTAAAAAATTGTCCTGTTTGTATACTCCCCAATAGTTATGTAGAAACACAGTTTTAGCTTCTGTAAAATTTACCCATTCCGTTTCTTTCCATCCTTCCAATGTGTTTAGAAATAGTTGCACCTTTTGTTCCTCTGATCCCCCCTCCACTTAAATGAATTCAGCATTCTCTCACATTTGTGCATAAATTGTATTGGTGTTGGCCCTCTGTTTTATCCAAAAAAAATTTGGTACAGCCCTCTTAAAAGCCAAAATGTCATCTGTTGATAAAACCCATTTACTCCCCTTTTGACCATATCCTTTCCCATGCAACCAATTCAATTTATCCTCACAGCTCTCTCTTACTTCTTGAACTTCTTCTTGTATATTGTCTAGATCCTGTCCTATAACTGGGCTTTCCTTAAATATCCTTTCTTTTATTCATTTCCAAGTTTCCCTCAATTTCCTGAACCTTCTATTCCAGAACTTGCACATCTTTTGTCTGCTCGTTCACCTTAACCCAAATTTTTTCAGTTTTCTGCTTATTTCCAGTTACTTCCTCCCCCTGTTCTGAAACTATTTTATTAAGTTTGTTTTGTTCTACCCTAGTCTGATTTACTGTCTCTGTTAGTTCCTGGCAATTTAATTCCACGTGACCTACCCTAACCTCACGTGTTTGAATTGTACTTTCTCCCGCACGCAATCTGTCTGATATCTCATGGACCTGGTTTTCACATCTCCCGATCTTATTAGATATCTCTTCTCTAACCTCAACAAATTTTGCATTTATTTCTGCCCTAAATTTATTCATGTTTCCTCCTGTCCATCAAATCGCTCATTTAAATCATCAAATTTTTTATTCTGATTATTAAATCTATTATTTTGCTCTGTGCAAAAAACACTGAAGTTCGCATTCAAAATTTCCAAAGTAGCTTTAATATCACTACTCACATTTAGTTGTATTTGTGGTTCCTGAATCCCTCCACTATTTTCTGACGATTCATTCCTATCCGCCATGTACATTTCAACAAACCCTTTCATATTCTCACCACCACTCAACATCTTGGTCTGTTTTTCAATTCTTTTCCGTAGCCTAAAAAGATATTGTCAAAGTATTTTGAATTAATAATATTGTCATTATACCCCAACAAAATTACCGCGGATAAAACAAAGTGGCATACCAAAACTAAACAAAACACGTAATTAGTTCTACCTGTTACCCAATTCATTTACACATAGAGAAAAAAACAACAAAAAATTAGCCAAATTTAGACAGCAAATACACATAAATAATTTGTTAACACTTGTGATTCCTCGCCGTGCTGCTTCCTCGATGAATCCCGCATGTAGGTAGGTGTCTGTTGTGAAGGCTGGAACATGCATCATTCTTCATTACTGCTGGGCTGGTGATCGCCAGTTCTGTTGAAGGCTGGATCTGCTGTGTCACTCCTGTCATTTCTCGCTGTTCACCGAACTCTGTTGTTGTTTGTGTCATTTCAGTTTGTGGAGTTTTCCTTGTATTCAAACCACAGGAAAAAAGTTCTCGCCGCCACATGTTTGCACGTCAGATGTAACATTTTGCCTAGGATGGATGAAACGTTAACCTTTCAACTCAATTGGTAGTCATGAGATTCATGTGATACAAGTTTATGCCCAGGACGCCATGATAAATTATACTCTTAATATTTTTGATCGTTTACTCTTCGTTTATTTGGTTCAAGACATTTTCCATTACATATCTTATTACAGCACATGGATTGCAACATGGCATTAGCGAAACAATGTAGACGGGGAGATGAAATCCCAGCGGCCCAACACTGATGATTATTTATTCTATTTAATATTACTATTTTTTATTACTTAATACTATTTAATTACACCATCTCAACAAAACCGAAACTTTATGAAAGCAGGAAGGGAAACTTCGTCCTTTCCTGGCACCTTGAGAACCTCCTGCACCTGTAGGAAAACAGTTTAGCTAGTAGTGGTTGTCAGTCCTAAAAAGTTGAATACAGAGGCTGATCGCAGGTGCTTGCCGATGCAGGTGAAATTAGTTATTTAGACGCGCCGGAGCGCGTATCTTCACACTCACAAGTTCCAAAAACTTCAATTACCAGGCTGAGGCAGCCAGCTCTCCACCTCAAGAAAGCTTGCTACCTTATCCCTACTCCTGACAGGCTGTCGCACTTATGCCGCCTCTCTCACCCAATCCGGGCACCGCGTGATCCAGACGCTGCCAATAAACAAGAAACCAACTAAAGGCACACCTGCCTAACGCACGCTCTCTCAACGAGGAAAACACGTACCAATTTACCATCTGCCGATAAAAACCTCACAGAGAATATGAATCTTACTCCGGTTGTGCAACAATACTCCAGAAAAATTGCTATATTATATCATAATTGCAAATCAGTTTATATTAGTATTATAAAAATGTGGGAAATGGGCAAAAACCACCAGCAAAATGTTATTCTAACATAGTATTTTTTATAATTTATGTCTAAATATGCACCACCATACAAACTTGTTTACATAATATTAGCGTGATGAATCGGGATTAACATTCTAGGTATTTATCAAAACATTTTGGATATAACTTACTTTGCAGGAAAAGGTTGGATATGACTTGTTTTGAACAGAACACTAACACAGGATATAACTTATTTTGAAATGAATTCGGATGAAACTAATTTTGCATAATTAAACAATTACAGAACATAGTAAAGAACATTAAAGGAGCAGTTAATTTCACATTTTGTGTTTGTGGGAAGAGTTATGCATTGAAATGAAAAAAAGTATACAACATTGCACCACACGCCAATCACCATCAAAGCATTCAACTAATTATGTTTACAATGAAATACCACAGATTATACACAACAAATCAGTCGCTCATATTAACCTACAAACTAACCATAGAGCTTGTAGTAGTCGGATAATGCGCAAAGTCTAAAACGCTCTTTCCGTAACACAAACAAAGCAATATAGGATATAACTTTTTTTGCTGCGAACAGATGTTTGGATATAACTCGGGCTGCTCTAAACAGCATTACGTTTTGTTGCTGTAAGGATATAACTTCTTTTGCAGCAAACGTAACTGCACAAGTTGTATGCGGTTTTAAACTGTAAATAGAAATGACAACCCCAATTTTTCACAAAAGTTGATATAACTTGATTTGCAATTATGCTTTTTGTTTATATAATCATTAACACAGTAATTATAAATTTCGAAAAGGTAATTGGTCAATAATAGCGACTTTTCTGAAAACAGAAGAAAAATTCATGGAAAGTGGTATAATTCCACTCTACTAATTACACAGAACACGAAATTGCTAGGGGCATCAACATATTATCAATACAAACCACAAATATAATAGTGGGGAGGGCTATGAAGAACAGGGAAAATGTGGGGTAAAGTATTTGTAAAATATGTAAGTTATCGTTGTATTTCCTTATCTAATTACATTAAATGCAAAAAGACCTAACCGAAGAATACCTAACTTTACAATATGTAAATACAGGGGTACTGTTTGCCAACACATAATACTGTATATCTTTGTGCGGCAGTTCATAGAACGTGTGCGAGTTACACACCCTGCAATATCTAAACCATTGACGACATATTACAAAATGCAAAACCCTGTCATATACTTATACCACACATAATAAAACATGCCGAAACCATAATAAGTAAGCTTGCGTACGGTCATCCGCCCTTGTGATTCACGTATCGTGAATTTGGTTAGGTCTGCTGAATTTTACATTACTGGTGGCAAAATTACGTAAGCCCTTCAATTAACACACTCACACGCAATACTACACAGTACAATTCACTGCTTTACATTTTGCATGCCAAAACTCCAAATGTATTACGTTACTCGCCCATTGAATTGGCAATCATACCTCATAGATGATTAAGCATGACACGTTAACGTCTATTCACTTTTTCGAAAATTCATACACACTCAAATTTTAGCACACTTATTATATTTTAAAATTTGCCATGGACATGTGTATTATTGGTCATCAAATATATTGGAATGTATCATGGTGATATAAATCAACTGTTGATAAACACCATCTGTACATCTTTGTATGATCTAATATATGTATATTTATTCTACTAATACTTTACATAGTACAATCCTCTCATGAATATAGACAAGGTAAACCTTGAGTAATTCAATAGAATCACATGATGTTCCGGCACTGTTTGATTGCTGTTTTTTTTTTAGCCTGGATAACCATAGCGGCTCATCATAAATATACCTTATGAATGATGTGTTATAAGATAATTGGTTTTCAAAAGATATTCTCGCATTTAATATAATTTAGCAACCCAATATAAATATATTGAAAATATATATTATGTGTTTTACCGCATAAACGCAGCAATCTTCGTAACCCTCCTCACAATCACATTTCATGGTGTATACTGCAAATTACGTGAAGCCCCACTAAATTTGTATTAAGTGTGATTAGTAATAACCATATTTAACATTTACGGGTATTATTTTCCAGATTTTCTGTAAAGTTGCTATTCTTTATAATTACCTTGCAAAATATTAATAAAATATAATAAACATGTATTATGATTATTAAAAGTTAATAAAGGGCTTTAAAAAGGTGAATTTTGAATAGAAGAACAAAATACCCCTAAAACTCTCAATGTTACAATGTTATTTAGTCTCAAACAAATTATTTCAAAATTTAATTATTTTTTTTAGTTAGAGATTGCCTTCTGCCATACTCATTGCTGGATGTGGACACGAGTCCATAACATTCATTCATGTTGTGTCATGTCACATTTGTCACTGCCTTTCCTCCTATTTACAATCAAGTGAAAAGCTTCATTTAGCAGTTGCACTGATTTGTGTCAAGCCAACAAACAGCAACAACATTAAGTCCTCTTCATTATTTACTATATTCTTACTTGTGATTATTATTTAAAATTTGGTAGTTTTAGTTAGGTTTTTGCATTATTGTGATTTAGGTTATATTCTTTTTTTACTGAAGGCGTTGAGGTTATAGTCAGCAGGAAAACATAGGATCTTCAAATTAATGACGTCTGCTATGCCCAATGACTTTGTTGTCATGTCATTAGTAATGAATGTGTTTTTCGATAAGGTGGTTAATTTGTAAAAATTATAGTATGGACATTTAATCCAGGTGAAAATAATTTAATAATAACTAATTGACACCTGCCAAAGCTGAGGTTTGGACGTAGGTGTTGTAATCTGTTCTGTGGCGTGAGGCGCCAACACTTAATACTAGTCCTCAGTGATCGGGCGTAGGAATGATTCGACACTGTGGTCCAATTCACTAATGAATGAATACAGGGTAATTCATATTTCACAAATCGAGGTTTTATTGTTGCATGAACATGTGAATTGATACATGAGCCCTTGAGACAACTCCCTCCCTTTTCTACGTATGCTCCGTACAATTCGCGTCGTAAAAGGGGGGGGGGATCTTCGTCGCACTTGTTGGATTATTATAAACGATCCTTCACACTGCGGGATAATTACTAAAGGTCCTTCACACTCGCTGGATGACTGTACTTATCTGGCTTGCTGTGCGGGTAGTTGTTCTTGCAGATGAGGTCCGGTGAGCTGGAACTGCTCTCGTCCTGTCACGGGCGCCTCGGTGACTCGTCACGACGTCCCTCCTTCTCGGGTCGACGCAGGACTCTGTGTCTGATGGCGGCTGGCTGCCGTTCTCGTCTCCTGCGGAATCACTCCTCCCTCCCGGAATCTCGTCGGCCGACTGCCGGGTTTTCTCGGACGCTTCCCGCCGTACGTCCCGTTTGCCGGCCTCGGAACCGAGGTCAGCGTCTCGATACGTTTGGCGAACTCGTTTTCTCTCTCTGCCGGATGGCCCTGGGACAGGCCCTCTGTGATTGGTCAGTTGCACGCGGCTGGCTTCTTCTTGAGCGGACGCCCTCCGTTAGGGCTCGTCCCTCGCTCCCGTTCTCGATGTGGGGCAGTAACTGACTGTTGCTTGCCCCACCACGTCCCGTCTAAGGATCCACACAGGTGTGTGAAGATCCCCACCTGCCCTACGAGGCACAGGCTGCTCTGGACTATCCCACTAGCTCGACCTGGCACCTCTCGGTGAAGTTCGCCACTCGATCCCACCCTCCTCGGTGCGTTGCAACTGACTGGAAACTCACTGGCTTATGCGGCGACTGGCTGGTTAACTCGTGTCCCGATCTGGCTGACCCCTTAATGTCGTGACTGCCTATCTGCGCATCCCGGAGTGGCGGTACTGAACTCCCGTGTCACTTTCTGCTCGTTACTTCGACTGATTGACTCGTTAACGTTTCTCACTGACTGCTCGCGTCGTACTCCCGTCGTCCGGCTCCGAAAACCGGACGTCTCGCGGTAGGTCGTCCAACCAACTGACGACGTGTCTCACTGCTCCCGACTGACTGACCGCGTTTCCTCGGACTCCTCCGGTTTTGTAGGTCCTCATCGCCATATTGAACTGCCCCCGCCACTGCAGGTAGCCGCGGACCGCCGTGTTCCCCTGGGTAATCACCCGCGGGCGTGTACTCCAGCTCTCCGCGCTTGGGGCCAGCGTCTGCTGTTTTGTTCTGGTTTACCAGTTTCAGCACTCCGTTCTGTCCGTGCGGAAATAATTGAAGGCGCCCCTCAGTTCTGCGTCTATGTAGTTCTCCTGCCCGGCTGCTATTATTTCCGCCCGCTATTCCAAAAGCTCTCAGGGTTTCATATTGTGGTCAACAGCCTGGGACAAATCGCAGCCTGGCGTGGTCATAAATACGTCTCGGCGTTCCTGCCTGCTCGCGGAGGCTGGAGTCTGTCCCTCTATTCCGGCTGGAGGTTTGTTGTTTGGTTCAGCGTTGTGGGAATACTTCAAGATCTCCCCCTGGCCGCTGCTACACTCGTGTTCTTCCCGCTGTCACCTTAAACCGTGACACTATTCTCCCAGCATGTCCGTCCCCAACCGTTCTCAATGTTTATGGCTGTGGCTGGCNAGCATTGTGGGAATACTTCAAGATCTCCCCCTGGCCGCTGCTACACTCGTGTTCTTCCCGCTGTCACCTTATAACCATGACACTATTCTCCCAGCATGTCCGTCCCCAACCGTTCTCAATGTTTATGGCTATGGCTGGCCGGGGGTGAGCGCGGCCGTGGGTGTAGGGTGCGTCCCCTGGCAATATCGGGGGGGGGGGCAGCTGCCTCCGCCTTCCCATGCAAATGGTCGTCTTGCAGTGCCGATCTGGCACCGTTCTCCTTCGTCATGGCTGCCTAAATCCTGACTGACGTCCTCCACCTGTGAGCTTCGCTAGAGCTTGAGTACGGACGGATAACATATAGGGACGCCGCAGGCGTCACAGTCCTTAAGTTTTATTGCATCCTTTGCAGAATACAGTACTGTTACAGTTTCTTGGTTAGAATTATTGTTTACCGCTACCATTTTCCATCATCTGCTACTGCTGAGACCACCTACCCTGCACATATCAGTGGTCTCAGAAGCGTAGCCTCCAACCCAGAAGCCGAAAAAAAGTTGGTGATTTATCTAAAAAATATGGTGGCAGATCTAGTGATTTGAAGTAAGACCAAAGATTTTTTTTTCTATTCCCAGATTATTACACTTTGTATCTTCAGGATTGTTCATTTTGCCGAGCACACCTGGAGGGAGAGTGGGAACATCTTGAGATCCACACTACTTGTTTTATTGCATATGATTATTTCTTTATAGTCGTCAGTCATATGGGCAGTCTCTTGCAGAAATGATACAAATTGGCTCCATTGTAAGCAAGCAAAGTTTTGGAAATAATTACTCGGGAAAAATACTTGAAGTATTTATTATTTGAGAGCACTGTGCATTAGTACGTATGTCTAGCGAACACGTTTTTAAAGTATTTCAGATAAGAGGTTTTTTTTTGTGGCAGTGGTGTTTAAATAAATGGTAGTAAGCAATTGTTTTAGAGACTTTCTCTCAAAAAAGTTGGCAACTCTAAACAGAGTTAATTCGCTGCTACTGCTGCCCTGAATATGGCAACTGCAATGTCAGCTGGAACTTCAGTTATCTAATATTTCAACAGTTCTAATTTCAAAGAGCCTTAAATATTCAGGATTAGCATTTTGAAAATTTTTTTGAATGACTGAGAAAAACAGTAACTAGTTATTTAAGTTGAATAGGAAAAGATCTGTAAGAAGGAAAAACATATTGGCTTGAAAAAGTTTGGTTCTACATGATTAGCTAGCATGCTTTCTCTTATGACAAAAATTTTAACAAATATTCATAGCTGCCAACCCTCACGATTTAGGCATGAGTCTTGCAATTTTCGGGTTAATCTCATGCCCTCATGACTTGTGCTGTTTTCCTCATGCATTTTTCAAACTCTAATGAGAATTTGGTTTGATGTTTCGTGAAATTTCCTGTGCCTTGGTGTTAATCACAGTGTAATAAATGAATTAATCAATTGAAAACATTGCAGATTGTTTATGTTTGTTCTATTTTTTCTTAAAAATTTTGCTTCTAGATTTAATGTTTCCAGTTTGTTACCTCTGTCTTTAAGGTTTAAAACACTTGTAAACACAACAGCAAACAACTATGCATATGACCTCGGGTCTGGACAGTAAAAGTTCATAAAAGCACTGAATTTTTATAGTGGCTGAAAGTGTGATAAAAATATTGGTTTGTTACGATCATGTTTAGCTAACAGAAAATTTCTTGTGTTTTCCATCTTGAAATGCACTTGTATTGTTAATTACCGCTACTCGCAGTGGAGCTTATACTTCACTTTTTTTAAGTGTGAAAATATGGTATCATGGAAGACTTTTTTAGAAGCTAAAAAAATACCTTATGATTTTTAAAGTGTCAGGGTTGGCAAGTATGAATATTAGTTATTCTGATTCATTCAGTTGTTTCATTAAAATAAGTTAAACCATCAAAGACATTACTGGGTGCCTTAAATATTTTGTTATATCATACAACAGCAAAGCAGAAATACTGGCATAGCCTTTGTGCCATGACGCCTTTTGTGAAAAACAAGGTTTGTTCTAAGGCAACCAAGACAATTATCCCCTACTTGTGAGAAGACTTTCCACCACCACTGTTTGCCCCTAATCATTCTTTGGGCACTATGTTTTAAAATACTATCCACTATAACTGTGGGAATCATTCTCTTTGTAGTTCTGAATATTCTGACTCCATAATGTTTTTTAGCCATCATGTAGTACTTCTTGCCAGTAATCCACATCTCTAATATCACTACCATGCAAGTAAAAAATTAATCTTATTTTAATTGTATTACTGATTTAATAGTATCTAAATTATATTGCAATCGCTTCCCCTAACAGCATCTTCTCTGTTGCTTCCTACAGCTGACTTATTGATACTGGATTGTATGCGTTTTGCAAGTTTACAAATAACTAAGTGTGTCGCCTGTCCCTTTTTTTATAACAGTAAAATCATAATGCATACAGGATGCAGGTATACTTCTAGCTTGCTTTTCTGACATCGGAAGTTTAATATTTTTCTCCAATTTACTTTAAATTATTTGAATTTTCATAAATGCATTAATGTGTAAGTCTCTGTAATTTTTTTTTATTTGCTTATCTTTTTTTAATTTAAAATGTATGTAGGGTAGTAATGACTCATCTGCAGGGATAGTGTCACCAACTGTTCAGTTAAATATTTTAATTAGTATATTAATAATTTTTTACTTCCATACTTTCATTACACTTCTGGCACTCCCCCATGGCCTTTTTTCTCCTGCACAAATTACCCATGGAAGATTACAAAATAAAAGTAAATCCATTTCCAGCAGTCCTTCACTAGAATTTTGAAACCTAAATTTGTAGAAAATAAATCTTAATTTTTCTAGATTTTATAGCCGTAAAGTTACAAGGCACAACAAATTATATATAAAGTAGAACCCTGTTAAGTCGGTCCCCTTTAAATCTGATCTCCGATTAACCCAGACCAATTTAGAGAAACAAAAAAAATTTAAAATATGTAGTTTGAGAAAGGAGTTACTTTTCCAAGAAGTAGACTTTACTGTACTTGTATCTGTTAAATGTGATAATGTGTTTATAATCTGTAAATATGTTTCAAACATGTTTTCTTTGATATGAAAGAAATTTCTGTAAGTATGTTGTATTTAATTGATATTTCCCACATTCTCAGGTTATCCTAGATTTTCGTTATCCCGGTTCAGCTCTGGTCCCAATTGATCCAAATTAATGAGGTTCTACTATACCTTAAAATATATTAGATGATGACTGTACTAAAAATGACATGTAAATCTGTATAGAGGTTATTTTTATAAAGTAAATAAATAAAATTTCTGATTTGGTTATAAAAAGCTAATAGAAAGCACTAGGTATTAAGGTGGTCGTGAAAATAGAAAAAAATATGCCAAGGCAACCTTTATTTTAATATATTGTGTAAAATGGCTTTTTACAATGTATGTATGTACACATAAGTAAGCTATTGCTTTGTAGATATTTTTGTCCTTTTAAAGACTTGCAAGATAGCGTAACACTATAATATTTTGAACTCCTACTTACCATAAGGTGTTGGTGTAATAATATGTGGTTTTATGGTATTTGGTGTGGTTTTCTAATACTGTATGCATTGTCCACAGCTATGACTAGCAGTGAAAGGTCTTGCCCATATGAAAACCTGGACCTAAGACCTTCAACTGATAATGAATTCCAACACAGCGATTTTTCAGGTCAAATATTTTAATGTTTCTTCTCTTTTCTTTTAAGGTGTGAACATGAATGGAGTAGAATTTGATACCTGTTTGCATTTTGGTTCCTTTGGTTAGCTAAATCATATTTAACAAAATATGCATGTTGCACAAAATGGTCTAATTTATAAAACAGTATTTCTATGATTTCAGTTCTAAAATCTTACATTAAATAATTGTTGTAATATATAATTAGGATTGTGGTAGTGCTGTAACTTTTATGATTGGGTGCAGTAGGTAGGTATCAGATATAATTTTCTGAATATAGTGTCAGACATGAAGTGATCTGCAAAAATTCAAGTGTGGGGGAAGAGGTGTTTATTTTACCACATAGTGGAATTGTACTTAATGTATTTACCAAGTAGTAGATTCAATTTTCGTAACATTTTTTTTCTTATAAAGGATGTGTTCTGTGTTTTATTGTCTAGAGATAAAAAAACTGAAGTCATCAGCAGGTTTAGGCTTTATGCCAGTGGTCACATCAATGTGTCCAACATGCTAAGCAGTTAAGAACCAGTAACCGTCTGCCCTCAGTTTGTGTTTTATACCACCTGTTATGGATTGCAGTCTGGTCCCAGTGATGTTCATAGTTTGAACAATGCTGCTGCCTTCAGGGCCAGTCTTTGATGTAAGCGAAGTAAGCAGCAGTGTAGGGCACCAAGGGAAACGGGGTGCCAAAGGCACCATGAAAGTTTCAATAAGGCAAACCATTAAAAAACAGAGGGGAGAATTTCACTGGGTTGTTGAGAGGGTCGAATAGATGCATTATTGCTACTCAGATTTTATATTGATGAAGTTTACGATGTTGTATATGAAGACTCTCAAAATCGCTTTTGGTAGGAACACTGCTTTGGAAATTGCGAGAAAACTTAAGAATTTCAAATTTCTCTGCTGTCGGCTCATTTGATAGAAAATATTATTTAAAGTAACGTGGTTATTACTCGACTATGACAAGTGTGCAGCCGGTGAGGGGAATGGCACCAGCGCTAGCACAAGGTAGCGAACAGGGGTGCGTGAGAGATGACCTTGTGATTAGGGAAAACCACACCCATTGTAACTGTTGCGCGTATACTAGCCTACGTGAATTTATGCAACAGTATCACGTACACTGCAGACGTTCATTGTCAATACAAAAATATGTGTGTGTGTAAATACACACACACACAAATAAAAAAATACATTTTACAGTCATTTTGCTTGCACAAGCTTGCTCATTGTGCCTTATTCGCCTTAAATACCCCCTTCTCTAGCAGACAGTGTCATTTGTTTCCATTGAAGCCTTTCTTTTATATTTACACTTTTTGAAGCGAAACAGCAATTTTTTGAGGGTTTGTCTCAAAGCCTTCCTTTTTCCAGGAAAATATATATCTCATTTTAAAACCGTTGGCAATTTCTTTATCGTAGGGCCTTCTCTTTTAACTATAAAAAACTTACGTGCGGTACACTGAATAAACCAAGATCGAAATCATCTAAACAGATATTTTTTAAATTTTCACCTGTTTTTTCCCAGATGTATCTAATTTTTCACCACTCACATTAATTAGCTGGTTTACTTCTTTTCTAATTTTGCGTATAGTTAATTCTGATTTACCTGTTGGAGCTGCTGCACGTTTATTAGCATGACATATTGGATGAATAAGTAGTCCGAATGCTTTTTCCGTATCACAAAATTAATCACATTCCTTATGACTTCTCTGCGCTGACTAAGTAAAGTTTTATTACTTGACTTACTAGTTGATGCCATAAACACCTAACACTACTGCCTCTTTTATTCCACACTTTGTACCCATCATTCATGTGCGCATAAACACTTCTAACGCTCATGAGCGTAGGAACACAGGAAATACTGTGGCATGAGTTATGGCCAGTGCTACACTACCTGTGTGCAGTTGAGAGCTTTTTTCCCCTCCAACACTGGTTGTGAATGACAGGGGGCAAGGGGAGGGGGGGGCATAGTCTTGTAGTTTACATATTTTCCGGCTGCACACTTGTCGCGGTTGAGTAATAGTAAAATACTTAGTGTTGTCAATCCTACAAAGTGCAATGAGTCTTATTAAAATTGTTTGAAGTGTTCTAGAGCAAATGAGGTCTGATGATGGGATCAACATTATCATTATAGATGCTAAAAAGCTTGCTGATAAAAACAGTGTTACTCCTGAATTTCAAACACAAACCCACATCTGCTGAATAAAAGTAAAAAGTCAGAAGGCAATTTTTCTATAAACGTAAAGATGATACAATTAAGTTAGAAAAAACATTTTCAAAGAAATAATTTTTTTATGTTATGCTTGGCATGGAATCAGTTATCCCAAAGAATGGCCCGATTTCATGGAAAACAAAAGCAATAGCTTCAGGTACCTCTATGACAATCTCCAGATGCGTAATAAGGAAGAATAAAATTTAGACGTGCTCAAGTCATAGAGTAGTACTTTCGTAAGTGATTGAGATGGTGATACAGATGAGAATTATCTCTTTGACAAGCTTCAGATGTTTGCACCCATGTTGCCCCCTTGGAGGTCTCCAGCCAATACTTTATATTTCATAACAAATATTGGTTATGGGGTAATTCCATGTGAAATCAACAAATGGGCTTTGCCACACCATTTCTGATTTTGATAAAATATATGCACCAATCGTCTAGACTCAAAAACAATTGTTATAATTTTTTTTTTTAAATTTACACTCTTTGATATAGCCTACTATTTGCAGCATGGACAAGCAAAAAATGGCATTTCAATGTTATTTTCTAACATCTGTATAAAGTTTATTTGAATTAGGAACGATGTCAGCTAGAGCTCATTTGAAAGCTTAAGGAATGTACTTTTTTTTTTTTGTTTAGCCAAAGTTAGGTTTAAGTTAATCCTAAGGAGAGATTTAGGGGCTTATATTTTAGTTTATTAAGTGAGTCTATAAAGATTTTTAGATTTAAAAAACACAATGAAGGATTCAAAGTAACGTGCCAGTATTTTTCCCTTTTAAACTCATGTATGGGTAGTAGTGCAGAAAAAAATTTGAGCTGTTACTGAAAATCCTTCAACCTAAAAAAATTGCATGAATTTTGAAAAATTTTGAAAATTGCCATTTTTAGAGTTTAGATACATGTGGGACAGGTTTTAAAAATTTTAAAATGCTAGAATGTCAAGTCCTTACAGTGTATTTTAAAGCAAAAAAAAAATTAATGTTGTTACTTTCAAAGTGTTTAGGTACCACGAACCTATGAAGTGGCAGGTTGTGACTCACTAGTCCTTGTGCCTTGAGAGTAGGTATGTGAACAAGAATCCAAGGCATGTGTGTTTGGCTGGCTGGTAAATAACCTTGTTGGCATGCTGTCTTTTAGTCATCCATTATATAGCAACAATTCTAGAATGCTGTAGGCCCAGCTCCCCTGCTCAGTTATTGATCTGGCGAAGAGCATATAGGTTGTGTGTAATGTTGCAGTCTCTATACATGTTTGATTTTGGTTTATCCTTTTAGCTTCAGTGTTTTAAGAGGAGATTGTGAAAGACATTTATGCAGTTAAGGGTAAAAATTTTGCATTAAATGATTTTAAAGTTACTGAATTACAATGGAATGTTCCTGTTCTATTGGCATTTCTACAGGAAGTGTAGGTCACAAACTGTCTTACTCTGGGTCCCCTGTATTGCATAATTTTTCTGAGTTTACTGAAGAACAGAAAACATTGTTTTCATTTAGAACTAATTGTAATGATATAAAAACTGTTTGTACTTTTCATAAGGCTGAATTTCTGGCCAGATGCTTTTACATTTACGGCAAGTCTTGTTCAGACCCTAACAATGCAGATGTCAATAGTGAAGATGAATGTTGTTTATGAACCTGAAACTGTTCTTGTTGAGTCTGTTAATGAAGCTCACAAGAAAAGGTTAGTATTTGGAATTAGCCAGAGCAGCTGGAGCATTATCTGGTCCATCTGTCAAGAACATTAATTGAAAAGGATGGGATTTTGCCACAAATAGGGACGAAACAGGATAGAAATAAACTTGATAATGTTCAAGATTTCTATGAAAATGATGAGTACAGTAGGATGATGCCAGGTAAAAAAAAAAAATTGCACGTCTGTTAGGGGACCTCATGGCTATAAAGTTAAAATTCAAAAAATGTTAATTTTATTTAACTTTAAGGAACTTTATGTATGTTTCAAAGAAAAAAAACTACTCATGAAATTAGGGTTTTCCAAGTTTGCAGAACTCAGACCCAAATTCTGTATGTTAACTGGTTCATCAGGCACTCATTCTGTCTGTGCTAGTATTATACACCAGAATGTAAAACTGATGCTTGCAGCTGTGAAAGTAAACTTGGACTACACACATCTTCTGTCATGCATGGTCTGCATTACTGTTAATGAGCTGTGCATGCTGTCAAAATGTAGTGAATGTCCAGGAAGTGATGAGCTGCGTGCAGTACTGCAAGAAGGATGGGATGATTTAAAAAAAAAATAGAAACAGAATTTAAATTCAAACTATGGGTTTCAACAGACGGGTGTGAGCTGTCTACTTGTGTTCTTCCATTTGAAGAGTACTTGGATAAGCTAGTGGGAAGGTTTGTGCAACTTTGGGGCCACAATTTAATTGCAAAGAAACAAACAGAATTCTCGAACACACAGAAGACAACTCTGCTGGAGGAAGAATGCGTACTAATGGTGGATTTTTTCTGAAAAATTTTCTTTTGTTGTACAAGATGAGGTGCAATCCTACCTTTGGTCTAGTAATCAGGCAACCATACATCCCTTTGTGTTGTACTTCAAAGAAGATGGAGAGTTGAAGAACCGTTGCTTTTGCGTTATCAGTGATTCATTGGAACACAACACCACTGCCTTCTATGCCTTTCAAAAATTGCCTGAGGTCAGTCAAAAATCTTTGCTCCCTCAAGTGAAAAAAGTTATTTACTTTTGTGATGGTTCGGTGGCCCAGTACAAAAACAAGAACAACTTTATACAGAAGATTATAGAGTTCAAGCAGAGTGGTATTTTTTTGCCACATGCCATGGCAAAGGACCATGTGATGAAATTGGCTGGACAGTTAAAAGAATTGCAAGAAAGGCAAGTCTTCAGATGACTGTAGAAAACCATATCATCACTCTCATAGATATGTTCCCAAGTTTTGTGTGGAAAATAGAAAGAATATACATTTTCTGTTCTTTTCAAATCAAGATTTTGAAGAGGTTGAACAACAACTGCAGAAAGGTTCCAACTCGTCATTCCAATACCTCAAACTAGAACATTACATAGTTTTATTCCCATCAGCCAAAGTGTTGTTCACGTCTGTGTAACATCCTTTTCAGTGCAATACAAAACTGTTACAGTCAAAAAGTAAGCTGAAGTTCAAAATCAAACAAAACTGAGGGATTACGTGCTCTGTGCGTATAATACAGAATGGTGGTAGGTGAAGTTCTTAAAGTGAAAGTTCACGGTACTGAAGACTAATATAGGATTTACTTTTTCCATCCTCGAGGCCTTGGCACCTCTTTCAAGAAATCAGCTTGTGACAACAACACATGGGTCCAGAAAAAGAACGTTCTTTGTATTCTCTCCCGGAGAGAGTTGTCCATGGCAGCCACTAGAAGATGTTATGACATCTCACCACAGATGAATGAGCACCACCTGCCAACTCTTCTGAATGAATAGGCAACACAATAAATGTAAAACCAAAATTGTAAGTAATTTATATATAAACAATAATTAATATATTTAAAAACCTGAATTTTGCTTTATGTGATAAATATCCTATCTGTTTGCCCTCATGCGCAGTTAGATATTCTACAGTTAATTTAAAGGCTTGTGGCACCTAAACCCATGAAAGTAACAACGCAATTTTTTTTTCTTTTAAATTACACTGTAAGGACTTGGTATTCTAGCATTATTGAATTTTTAAAACCTGTCCTACATGTATTTTCTAAGCTTTGAAAATGGCAATTTTCTAAATTTTTCAAAATTCATGCAATTTTTTTAGGTTGACGGATTATCAGCAACAGCTCAAATTTTTTTCTCCACATATTACTCACACATTAGTTTAACAGGTAAAAATACTGGCATGTTACTTTAAATTATTCATTGTGTTTTTTAAATCTGAAATCCTTTCAAAAAATCACTTAATAAAGTTAAATGTAATACCCTAAATTTCTCTTTAGGCTTAACTTAAACCTAATTTTGGCTAAACGAAAAAAAAGTACATTCCTTAAGCTTTCAAATGAGCCCTAGCTGACGTCGTTCCTAATTCAAATAAACTTCACTCAGATTTTAGAAAATAACACTGAAATGCCATTTTTTTGCATGTCCGTGCTGCAAACTGTAAACTATATCAAAGAAAGTAAATTTTTTAAAAATGTTATAACAATTGTTTTGTAGTCTAGACGATTGGTGCATATAATCTACCAAATTTCATCAAAATCTAAAATGAGGTGGCAAAATTTTTTTGTAAAATTTGTTGATTTCACGTGGATACGTTTCCAAATATTTTTTATAGTTTTTAACACTTCTGGCTCTTTTTTGTTTCGTTGGCTAGTAGTGAAAAAATATTTTCGAAATTGAATTTAATCAAAACTATTTAAAGTTGACAGTATCACGAGAGCAGTTATATGAATTTGCAAAATAGCAATTTAAATTTTTCATTGACACAGATTGCTTTCTTAATGATATTGTGCTTATAGAATAATCTCTTTTGTAATTTTATGTAGTGGTTCTGCCATTGGTAAATTAATTTCAGACTTACGAACTACCATAAATTAATTTTTATTACAAGTTATTTTTCAGTAGGTGTGGTTTAACTAATCATAATATAGTCTATTCATGGTTTCTTCACACTTTTTGAATCAAACCTTTTAAAAAATTACCCCATGTATGACGTGCTTAGTTGTATGCTAAATATGTCACGTATCACAAGCGTTTTATACTTGTGTTACCATAAAAGTGCTCTATTTTTGGTTAAATTCAACTTTTACTTATATCTTCTCTATAAATTTTAATACTTCATTTATAATTAATACCAATAAAAACAGGGAGAAAGTAGGTGATGGTAATGCCTAGTAATAAATAGTTCTCGTGCAAAATTATATTACAATGAATTGTGCAGGAACGCGGTGTGTTGTCACTTTGGTGTAATTTTCTAGACCTAGTTATGCTCTGTTTTTATGAGGCGGATGAACATCCTGGAAGTAGAACTTGAGCAGGACTTCAGAAAAGTTTGAAGTAATCATGAATGGATTATAACTGTTACCCCAGGCTTCAAACACATTAAGTAATGATTTTGTCTGTTTTAATTGTAACAAACAAAGTTAAAGATGTAAGAATAAAAACTAATTTACTGTATTTAATTACTGTTCCATACAACATTCCTCAAGAAAAAAAAGTTTGATAAAATTTTATTTAAAGAGCACTAAATACGAAAGTATTTTCGGAAACCTAAAGGGAACTAGAATTCTTTTATTTTCCNCTGCTTTTCACATAGATTTTAAAGTGATTTTGAGGACTTGCCAGCCGATTTTAACACTGATAGTTTGTCTGTTTGATCAGCTGTATGGGTCCAATTGGTTGATAAGTAACCAGCTGTATATGTGGTATGCTAGAATATAATAGGATTCTGGGACTGACACACATTTTCTAATAATAATCAACTTGCAATTGGACTATCGCCTGGAGGTGCGCACTTCCTTTCCTCATAACTTTTCATTCTTCAGTCCATTCCTAAATCACCCAACAACTTTCACTGCAATCAACTCCTCCAACAACACATTCCACACCCTCACTTTTATCACCAGCATGGACTGCCTTCCCCTTTCCACCACCCACCGTCCACCTCCATAACCTCTCAATTTTTCTACGGTTTGTACCTCTCCCCTTGTACAGCCCCTTGACTAAATGCCCACTTAACTTCCCCCATCCTCCCACTCCATCCACCACCCTGTACACCCTAACCACTCTCTCCACTTTTATCCTGTCCCTTAAGGAGCTCCACTCCAACTCCATCATTAAAGATGGCCTAAAATTCCTTTCACCCTCACCTTCATGCCTCTGCCTTCCCCATTTACCCTTAATCCACCTTGCTGTCCTTTGCACCTTCTCCAGCTCCCATACCTCCTCTTCCACATATGGGTTTGTAGACTGCGGCTGCATATTCTATTACCAACCTAATCATAGCTTTATAAACTTTCTCGTTTACCTCCAAAGCCCTTCTTCCCCTTGATACTACTCTCTGTACTTGCTTTTTCCACTTAAGATCATTCTCAATCACCACCCCCAGGTACTTATACTCTGAAGCTTCTCCTGTCTCGGGGCCATGGTGGCTTAGCAGTTAGACTGCTTGCCTCCCACCAAGGCAAACCGAGTTCAATCCCCGGCCGATTCACTCCGGATTTACGCTAGTGGGAATCATGCCGAACAATGCCGCTGGTTGGCGGGTTTTCTTGGGGATCTCTTGTTTCCCCCATCCCTTCATTCCGGCACTGCTGCATACTCATCTCACTTCACAGTCATCGGCTCTCAAGACCTCGCTGTCTTAAGAGCCGCCCAAATCTCTTCACTCACTTCACTCACTCATTCTTCTGTCTCCTGCCCTTGCCATTTATAAGTGTGTTCATACCAACCACTCTTGCCATCTTTGTTTTTCGTACATTAATCTTCATTTTATTTCTTACTGTCCACCTCATTATTTGTTCTATGTCCTCCTATTACTTCTTCTCCCTACTCACCTCTGCATACAGCATACAATTGTCCGCAAACAGCCTCACACTGCCACCCATTATTATCCCCAGGCCATTAACCATAATGGTGAACAACAAAGGGTCCAGCAAACTACCTTGCGGAATCCCTGATGTAACCCCACCTTCCTCCAACAAGGACTTCTGCTCTTTCACCCTCTGTTTTCTCCCTTTCGGGAAGTTCCCTATCCAGTCCTCTACCCACTTATCAGTAGCTCATCCACCTTTTGCATCAAAATCCCACGGGAAACGTTATCAAAGGCCTTCTCAAAGTCTATTTCTACTATATGCATTTGCAAGGAGGAGTTATAAAGTATCTGTATGCTCTTTAATGTCTTTAAATGCATTTCATTTTCTCCTCTTCCCACAGAAGACATTATCTACCAAGTTAAAAACATTTTTGATAAAATTGTTGTGAAAAGTAACCTTTAAAATACTTTGAGGTAAAGTAATGTTGACTATGAATTTTCAAAACTGAAATAACCACCTGTGTTGTTTTGTTAGTAGCAGAGTTTTGGGTTCATTTCCTAGTGCCAACATTTGAGTTTTTGAAGTGTCCTACATGTCTGTACTGATTCTACCTAACCTTATATTTCATGGATTTTTTGTTTGTAGCTGTTACCCATATAATACATGAGTTTTAATGTATTTCTTGTATAAATAATTTTTTATTTTTCAAGAATGGCAACAATAGTTTACTTTTGCATGTTTTTTGTTTTCAAAAATTGTTACAAATCTTAAACGGGTAATGCTAGAAATCTCCAACTTTGCACATTTGAAACTTTTTGATCTAACTACTTCATAATCTAACAATTTAAAAAAAAATGGAAAATGATTTGTGCATTTTAATTTTACTAACAAATGTTATTTTGGGATCATTATCAATGATGTGAGTTAAGAAAAATAAATCTAAGATTGCAATTTTTTGTTAAGGGTCATTCCATGTGAAATCAATAATACTTACAACCTAACCCCCTCCAATTTAAATTTTTTAATTTTTGGCACATATATCAGTGTTTTTAAAAGAATTTATGTCCTAAATTCTCAGTCTTCTACCTTGTTTTGGTTTTGACTCTACAGTAATTTGAAATTTCCATTTTTCCACTGCTTGCAGTTTATGTAAAGTGGATTATCTCGGCTCATTTGCAAGCTACACAGCTTTGCATGGGCTCATTTAAAGCTGTTTTTGTGGGTTTTCCAGTCATATGTATAACAACTAGGTTTTAATAATATTTACATTCAAAGCCATTCAAAATTAAATTTGATCTTAAATTTAAAAAAAAATAGTTTTTTTAATGCTATATATATATATTTTTTTTTCTGTGTACGTGCGTGTGTGTGTGTGTGTGTTTTATTATTTATGTCCAAATTTGAAGTAAAAATACTGGACTAGAATAAATACTAATAGACTCTCAATAATTGTATTCTGGTCTTTCCTATCCCGTATTAACTCTTTAGAAACATGCAATTTAGGTGGAGAAACACGATAAGGTACTGAATAAACTACCTTGTCATCCTTGAGACACAACACAATCGGGCACTGAGTGTCATGTCCAAGAACCCGAGTTACTATGTCCATATAACGTGCCTTTAGCTGTTCAAGCTATTCATTCTGAGAATCAGTTAAATCACCTGCCTTCATTATATAATAATGAAAACATTTTCTCGTCAACCGGCATGGTAAGTGTGGACTGAAAGCAAGCACCAACTCCTTATGAATATTTAATGATAGTGTGACCTAAAAACGCTACACCAATTATCATATCATATGGCTTAATTTGAGCAATACTCTAAAGTTTTTTTCCATGTGAAATTCACAATCTTTATTTTAAATCGAGTGACACACTGTGACTGAAGTACCCCCACTATTTGCAAGAGAAAATCCAATGGATTCTCCTTTGGTAATTTTGATACTGCCAATACTTAAAGTTTTCATTAAAATATTACAAAACTACTGTCTTATTAAAGAGCACGAATCCCCAGAATCCGCTAATGTGGAAACTTTAACCTTATTACAAATCTTAACCGGGACAAACAAAAGACTGTTTTTCCTTTCCATTTGGAAACTCCAAACATGATTTATACCAATGGACTTAATACGAGCAGGACAGTCCCTATGCATATGTCCTTTTTGCTTGCAAAATAAACATTCCACGTCTTTTAGTGATATCGCGGCACGTGATGTACCAGCCAGTGTGTTTACTGGCAGTTTCTGTTACTTGATAAACCTTTCCCCTAGTTTGCCCTGTTATTTTATCCTTAAAATAAAATTTTTCTGCAATATGGTTAATGCGACCACAAATGTTGCACGCTTTTCGTGCATAGTAACTTTTTGCCTTCTCTTTATCATTGAATTTTTTCCTATGTGAACTAATTCCCTTTTTATGTTCGCCCTCGAAAATAAAATATTCCACTTCCATCACTAGTTCCAATAACTGAGCTAAAGTCATGAGTTTTGATACAAAAGTAAAGTATCTACTTTACTGAAGTAACATATTTAAAAAAATTATGTGCGTGAAATAATTCTCTGGACATGGCAACCCTAATACCCCCGTGTGACCTTGGACGTCCTGGACAAACTGTTGTGTGGTTTGCTCTGGCAATTGACATTTTTCCAGCAACTGTAAACGTAATTTCATTATAGTGCATTCTGATGCAAAATGCTGAAGGCAAGTCTTAGGTAAACGGACAACATCCCAGTTTTGCTGCTTAGCTTGACTAAATAGATACTGCAATTCCTCAGGAACTTTAAATACTGTAGCTGCGTACAACACTTAACGAGTGCAATAATTCAGATTCAAACAGTTCTTAAATGTTACAAAAACTCTTCTACTGCTGGTAAAGACGTGTACTTAAGTTCCGGTATCTTAGCAATCAACTCGCTAGTCACATATCTAAGAGCTCGTAAAATTGGACAGAACTCACCCGTGCCTGTTGCGGGGGTCGCTGACATGATCTCTTTTCTACACCAGAGTACAAGCTATAACTAAAAATGTGTCAATCCCATCAGCGTCCGCTACCGCCACCCAAGCCTCTTTCGAAACCTGTGCCAACAAGGGCTTTGGCAAAGTTTGTATCCAAGCGGTGAACATATTTAAAAACAGTATTAAGCAAAATCCTGCCAAACACACGCTTTCCAGGCTGGAACGCATTACAACACCTCCACCTATCTATTTCACCAGGTGGGTAAAACCTTAGCAAAGTTTTCCACACAAAACAACCGGTCCAGAACTGCCAAAAATACCCCAAACTTGCCATAAACTTAAAAGTGTGTGCAGGGTAACAGAGACCTCAGGAGATTGTCACCGGCACCCTATGTGTGCAAGTGCTAACACCTCAACCATCCCAAGTCCAACAACTCGGCAGTTGGCAAACTTGTAAGAAAATATTGATTCAAATTATTGCTCTTAAACAGCTTAAAATCCTCATCCATCCAAAACCAGAATAAGTTAAAGGCATAGGGAAAAATTTGGAATACTTTGCCACAGGAATCATTTCACACACCCAATGAAACAAGAAAAGTTCATTAATTGCATTTTATATACTATGAAATTTCGGATTACAACTTTCACAGTGTAGTAGTATTTCAGGTACAATTTCATTTTTATAAAACCTTTTTCTTTAATACAAATGGGCCTAAATTATACCAAAATAGTGGTGTAAATAGTTACAAAAAATGTTCCTCAAACATAATATTACAAAGAAATATATAAAAGTTGCTCACACGAGCATAACCATATCTTATGGCAATTACATATTATCCAAAGCCACATGGCTTCTCATAATGTATGGCACATTAAAAACTTCAATACTTTACCAGAAAATGCAATAAAACAGACAATCATGCCTATAAAATTTTCCATAATGAAACACAAAATATTGAGTGCAAAATGCCCTTACTTATATTGACCAAAAGGGCCCTTAATACATCCTTATCTTAAATGCATGGTGATGCAGATGGGAGTTGAATACCTCGAGACGCCCCCAGTCTGGCCATTTTATACATCAGAAGTTTACCCCCCTCCCCTCTCCTCCACCTCCTCTTCACTCCTCATCGCCGTACCGGGTAAGAAATATCCCCAACATTGCGAATTTCATAATCAGTTGGCTTATGGCATTTTAGCCAATCTAAAATCTTTATTTAAATTGACTCATGTGCAGGAACCAAAAACAGCCTATTATTTTTTTCTTGTCTTCGTTCTCGTACGTTTTGCAACTCCGCTGACGCTTGTGAAGGGGGTCGAATCAAGGCGCGTTGACGTCATGAATAACTGATCACCCTGCTGGTGACGCTAGGGGCGACACTCGTTGCACCCAGCAGTATTAATTTTGATGTGCACGAAGATGGCAGGCTTGCCGGGCTGTGGCTACTGCTTGACAGCAGGCCCATTTTTCGGCGTCTGTGGTCAGTTTCCGGCAAGGATTTAGAGGTTCACAAGCCAGCAGACAAAAACTCCAACTTCATTTTCAATCAAAGGAACACCATAATGTCCCCTTTTAAGGCTGCACATAATTATTTCCACCGCGGTGCTAAAATTTTTTTGGTTGTGGTGCATAAGGTGCTTAGGATTGGGGCTAACTCACCGCTAATAAATAAGTAACGCAATCTAGCTTTAGTACTCTTTATATACAATAAAACAATGTGATACAATAATATATCTCGCAATTTATACACAAGACTATATACATATAACCTTTCCTATTATTTCCAAAGACAGTCACAATTATTAAATGCCTTAAATCAATACCCTAAATGACTATATCTCAATCTAATAACAATTTCTCTCTACTGCCCAGCTGTTGGTTCAAATAGAAACAAATCTAAACTATTCCTACTCGGGAATCACTCTAATTTACTTTGAAGACCTGCCACACCACGCGCCTACTTGTAATTAGAGGTAGGATGAACCCAGATTTTGGCACTAAACAAAATTAGAACTTAACCTAGAATATTTCTATCGAACTGCACTTGAACCGAACTTTCAGTACTGTCCATGAACTGAACACGAATCAGGCCATGCTATAATTCATTGAACTCGAACCAAACTTTAAAAAATACCTTATGGACACTTATATGCCTTCACAGTTCAACCCTTAATTGTTCAAGGATATATCAAAAAACAAACATGTACAACCACCTTAACAATTCCATCTCCAGTAGATCAACATGTAGCATATAAAATACACACATATACATAAAACCTTCATAGCTCAGCCCCCATCTATTAAAGTATATAACACAAACAAACATGTATAACCACATTCACAATTTTGCCCCTAATTGTTTAAACATGTAATATAAACAATAAACATATTCATACACAACCTGCACATTTCCGCCACTAATAGTTCAAAAATGTCATTGCCAAATTTTTTTTTACTAATTTGAAAAAAAGGATAAAATTAACTTGCTATTAACTTTTGGTTTTTATAGATTTGATTGATATGATAATTCATTAAAACACTGAGAAATGTATCTTTGTGGTATTTTTGGAAGTATGTGAGAAACCACAAATTAGGGAAAAAATATGAAAATTGAAAATGTAATTTTTCAAAAACTCAAGCAAATCACTTATTTTATATGCAATCATTTATACATTAAAAATGCAGTAGGTTAGTAAAGGAAAGCACGTGGTTTTTCACACCATAGGGCTCAAGTTACAATTTAGTCATCATTGCTATGAGAAAAAACAAATATGATTCTTTCTGTAATTTTTGTTGTGTTGCATCCTGTGTTTATCATTTTTCAACATCTTTGAGGTGAAGTTAGTTAATTTCAAAGTTTGTTAATAATTTCCGTATGTGGCAAATTTTTGAACGGAACCCAAACTCGTCTAAATTTTTTTCAACCAAACTAGAACTGATCTTTTACATGGCAATCAATTTTGAACTGAATTGAACATAACCCTAAAGTGCAGGTTCAATTTAAAATTTTAGCGTTCAACCCATCTCTTAATTTAATACTACGTAGTCCGTCGTCGCTCAACGTCACTCACCCTCTACGTTCATAGATATGCATTTTCAGAATCTTTGTCGAACGAGTTGGGGGCAACTTAGCAAGAGACCAGCATCGCTGCTCTTCCGTGATTACTACCTTAAATAATCTTGGTGTTTGACATCTTTGCCACTAGGTCACAGGGCGATGTGCTGATTCTCCATTGGCACAGTCCAGCCACCTGCCTGCCGTGACCTGAATCTGGCGTTATGGTTCGCTCAATACTGCGTGGGACAAATTGTAACTTCGACAAATTATTATGTCATAATGTTTACAAAACCTCAAAATGGCTTTCATAACATCTCTCCTTTGCTTTAAGTGGAGGCTGATCTCAGCAAAAAAAAAAAAAAATAATGACCCCTGGGGAAGTGGTCAAATGGGGGGATGTTGACACGTGTATCGAAGGTATTCCAGAATAGGTGGGACTCAGTATAGTGTAATGTGATCTTCATAGCGAAGTCAGATTTTTCTGCAATACCGAGCCATCTACTGTCTGCTGGCCTCAACCGTGAGCTACCACATTGTGCGTGGTTTAAAATCACCTGATGTTATACCAGAGGCATGTGCCTGAATAATAATGAGGTTTTCACTTGTCATACTTGTGATGCACTGAATTTAATATGGCAGAGTTCACCTAGATCTAACAGTACGTACTATCTACATGCCCCTGACCTGTGTGTGTCATATATATATATATATATATATATGTATATAAAATGGACGTGGATTGGTATATCGCTATCGATTGCTCCTGTGTAGTAAGATAACATCTTTGATTATGGAATGAGAACAGGATTTGCAAAATTTTATGTATCCACCAGTTATGTAACCTGTTTAGTACTGGCGCCTGTAGCTTTATTAAAATGTGTTATTCCATCATAATGCATTACGTAATAAGCAATGTGTAATAGGCGTTTATTTGAGAGCTAGCAATACTTAGTTTTGCATTGGTATGTCAATCTCAATAAAGCACTCCGTTACAAGATTTAATGTTGTTGACAAAAATGCTCGAAGTTTTTGTGCATTTTCTCATACAGCAGGCAAACCCAATGTGCATGATTTTTGTTGAAATATTTCGCCATTACCAATTTCCCATGGTGCACCTAAAGGTATTTTATATATAAGCGGGAACAATTTGTCTTACAATTATGGTATCTGATAATTCTTGCCAATATAAGCCTGCGTATGTGCAAAACGTGGATTATTCAGTTTCTGCCTTTATGTGGTATTGCAAAAGCCACAGAAACACATACCACATTAGACCCAACAGCTCCATTATGGCACTCCTAGAAGAAAATCATAAGGTTAGAAATGTATTATTTCTCCAAGCTACTTACCATGGCCGAAATGGTACCACGAGTGTATATGATTGTACAGCTGTAGTGTTGCTCTGTTTGTGTGCGCATGTGTGCATGTGCATGTGTGTGTGTGTGTGCGTGCGTTCATGGGGGGACGGGGGTTACCTTCACTCACTCTGAAATGGTCTGTGGTTTATAATTAACTTATATAACTCCTGCCCTGCCTCATGCTATGATCTTAACTAATCTAATGTACACCTTTTTCAGGTTTCTTGTAGACACAATGTCTTCCATATCTCTGTTGCCCTTACACGTTTTCAAAATTACTATATTAGGACCTGTAACTTTAATGATTTGAAAAGGCCCTACATACTTGAAGTGGAGAGCTTTATGACATGTCTTAAGGTGAAGCCAAACCCACTCATCTTCTTTATATTGAGCTGGCTTGTCCCTTGGTTGAAGTCCTTGGCTTTGAATTATATTTAATCGGGTTTCGTTACGCTCTGTACCGAGTAACTGATTTTCGTTACACCATATGACCGGAAAATTTTCATGGTAGAAGTGTTAGGTATTTTTCACTGCTAGGTGTGTGCAATTTGTAATATATTTCACCTATGCATTTTAAACTGTATCACCGTGCCAATTTTATACATTTGGGCTCTGCGTCCGGTGCACCAAGCAATGCAGCTTTTAGTTCCCGAATTGGTGTATCCTGTAAGTAATCCCCTAGAAATGGCAATGTTTGTGGTTGTTGCTGCACCATTGGAAACAAAAGTAATTCATCATCATTTTCAATATGTTAAAGTAGTGTGGTTACCTTCTGTGTGTTGTATTATATCCTATTGGTTTGGTGCCATGGCTTTGTGAATTTCTTTGTTACCTGATGGTTCGTGGCAAATGATTATATTTGTTTGATAAATTTCTATATTTGTTCGATAAATTTCAGCAGTGGCTTGTTAAAGTGGTGCGAGAGGTGACTTGTTTCCCTTTATTATGTCCTTCACTAGATCCTTATTAAGGGTGAAATATTTGTAGTTTATATATACATTTTTAAATTCCTCCCATTTTTCAAATATATGTTTGGCTAGGTTGTTTTTAATTTCCACGTGTTTCTGCACTTAAAGCAACAATGATACTGATAAAGCTTGATAAATATTGTCTGAGAGGTATGCTGCAACTTGTATTCTGTACTCTTTGTTCACAATTTTCACAGTACTGACTGGCGTGTCTTGCCCTGTTGGCATGCGAGATAGTGTGTCCACAATCTGATTGTTTTTCCACGGGACAATTTTTGCTTAAATCAAACACTACGTACTGTCACTATCTTTTGTATTCATGTGTTGTGTTCAGCCATGCATTTTAAGTATTTCTGACTGGTGTGGTCTGTTTCAGTAGTAAATTTTCTGTAATACTGCTTGAATAATAAACAAAAGTGTTTAATAGTACCTAATTCCCATTCAGTAGCAGACCAATTCTTTTCATTCGACATTAGCTTTTTAGAAGCAAATGCAATGATGCAATGTTTGTTGGATTTTTTTACTTGTATAAGTGTGGCTCCTATTGCAGTGCGAGATGCATCACATACCAAAATATAGTAGTTTCCCTATGATCTCTGAATCCCTCTAGCAGGGCTGCTAGCATTATAGCACGTTTAGGATTTTCAAACACTGTGTGATGTGTACTACCCCTCGAGAAAATTTTCCCATCTTTTGCGAGTTCTATTAGTGTCTCTGCTGTAGCTGCATAGTCCTTAATGTATTTCATACGAAATGAGGTCATTCCTAGAAATGAATGCAGTTATTTGAGATTTTCAGGTGACCTCATGTATTGGATAGCTGTGACATTTCTTGGTTGGACTAAATGCCGTCTGGAGTTACGAAATGCCGTAGTATTTTTATGTGTTGTTCCGCAAATATTTTGCTGGGTTTAACTTAACACGGTACTCACGCAGATGTAAAAGTACTTTCTCCAAGTTTTAATGTGTTCCTGAAATGTTTACCAATCTCGAAAATGTCATCTGCGTATGCAATGGCATCTTGCCAGCGAAGTGGGCGTAGTAATATACTGATAAATTCTCAAAAATAATAGGGGCTTGTTTGAAGTCTCATTGGAATCTTCTTATACTATAATAGACCTATCCTGTCTATGGTGAAAGTAAGTTTGTATCAGTCCCTTTCATTAACTGGAATAGCTTAAGAGATCTAATGAGGTGATATATTTTGCTTCTTGCAGCACCTGGAGAATGTTGTCTGTCCTTGGTAGCGGATAATGTAAGCTTGTACCAGTTAAGTTTACGAAAATACGTAAGGAAACATATACCACCATTTTTTACCATTTCTTTTGTTAATAACTAGTGATGGTACTGCATAACTGCTATAATATGAGCGTTCAATCATTTGTGTCTTCCATTTTTTTTTTTTGTTGCATAATCCATCCCGTACCTTTAAGCTAAATTTTATATGGTTTCGTGAAAATTGGCTTATCCGTTGTCAGCTCAATCTTAATCATTTATTGTTTGGTTTCCGCCAAGATCACACATTCTGTATGCAAACCTACCTGCATATTTGTTCAACAATGCCCTCATTTGTGCTTTTTGTGTGTTTTATAATTGATTGTTAATGTTGTCAGCTGGGTTTGGTGTTGATTGTGGCTGCACCTCCTCTATTTTGTTGATTTATATTTAATGTTTATATATGTGACACTATGGTCAAATGGGATTTGAATAGTTTTTCATGACAGCGCAGTGCACATAGTTAATATAGTTTTCTTTTAAAAGGGGCACTACCTGAAAACTTTCAATAAAATCCCAACCAATAATTATGTCAAGTGATCAATTATCAATCAATAAAAATGTGTGTGGAAAATAATATCCATATATGTTTACATTTACCTTGGCGACATGAGTGGGTGATGGAATTTTGCTGGATGCACCTAAAAGAGCTATGTCCTTTAATTTGTAAAATTTCTCGCCTGTGAGGACGTAGAAGCAATACACGACTTGGAACAGCATGTATCTACTACAGCCGTTCGTTCTACGCTGCCTATGACAACCTTAAGTTTTGGTTTTCTTCCCTTTCAGTAATGTGGTTTCTTCATCCGGTGAAATTACGTTGTTGACCAAAACCCTGTTGACAGCGTGGCTGCCCACCTTTCCTGTGTGCGTAGTTTGCACACACGAGAGGCCTGTCCTGTATTTGCATTGTCTTGTGTGGATTGGCTGATGTGATAAGTGTGGTCGGAGTCTTGCTGATGGTGACGCGCTGTGTGCTACTTCCACTTCCTCCTTTGTGCCGCCCACTTGGAGCGGGCAGCTGAAACGCGCATTTGAAGTTGTCTAACCTTTGTGCTATATCAGTGTTCTACTCGGAAGTCCTGATTTGTGAATAAAGGACAATTTTCTCAATGGTGCTCTGTGTAAAATCATTTGTGCGTGTATCGTGGATTTGATTAAGCGTTCCTATGGGTGGTGTTTTGGCAATGCATTTATTCTCTGTTTCACATTGTTCCAACTTCTTCATTTTGCTAGGGAACTGGAGTTTTTTGTCTCGCGGTTTGCGAAAGTAAATTTTGTTAAATATCTCAGGACCCGTATGGGAAATCACTGCTACTTTTGCTTGTGTGATGGTAGGTTTTGATGTAAAACATACTGGGTTTGTAATCACATTTTTGCTTGTGATGTGGACATAAGACATTCCGTCTTCGACAAATCTATGCGACCCCTTTGTGTTTTTAGTGCTGGAAGAGAGGGCGGGGCCATCCCGTTTTTTTTTTACTGTTAGAACTGTTTTTCGTCTGTGCTGCTTGAATTTTAATAACTGTAGTCATAGGTTTTATCTTATCACCATGATATTGTTGGTTTGACCAATCTGTGCGAGGGTTTCACCCACTGTTTTGTTTGTGTGAGTCACACCACAATGTATCCCCCTTGTTTTTTTGCAGGAAACTGTTGTTTCTCCTGTTGTGATGTGGTTGATAGGAATAACGCTGTTGTGATGAGTGGGAACTGGCACATACATAGTGTTGCGTTGAAACACATATTGTGGTGGTTGCTGATACAGGATATGTCGTGAACACCTGTTATGGCTGCTTTGATTTTGGTCACTGCATATTTTTGTGTCTGTGTTGTGTGACTTTACGTCTGGTTTAACTGAGTCGTGTCTCAGTGTAAGTTTGCATATTTCTGCCTTCATCTCCTTTATCTGTCGCTCGAGATGGGCTGTGACAGTGGTTTTATTGCAAATGTTTCCGTAATACCTTTAAACGTTTTGCCTGTTCTTACGCCCTACGGGTGTGAGTAGTTTTGTCGTGCATTGATTAATGATAGGCCATGTTAACTGTTAAAACCTTATCACTTTTATAAGATTCTCGCATCCGCTGTGCATGGAACCTAAAAAGTGCATATGCAAACTTTCCTTTGTTTCTGTGTCTGCCCAAGTTGTTAATGTTGATTGCGTGTTTGACTTTCGTAAGGAATTCATCCACATCCTTGTTAGCAGTCACTGTGAACGTGTCCAAATGTGTCTGTGTATTGACTGTCACGTGTATGTATTGTTATTCCATGTTCTCCTGTTCCTTTGTGTCAAGGTAATTGTAATATTCCTTGTCACTCTGTTTGGTAACATTGCTAGTGTTCGGGAGTTCCTCAATGCCTAGTAAATTAATTGGTTCTTCATAATCTGGACTAATTTCACTATCCGAGTTGTCTGGATAAATACCTTCACTGTGTATTTTTCATGCAAATGCTCGAGTTACGCATCTGGTGCCTAAGTAAAGAGTTCTTAAAATGTCTGAATTCTGAGAAATTAAATTGTCCGCTGCACTTNAAGAGTTCTTAAAATGTCTGAATTCTGAGAAATTAAATTGTCCGCTGCACTTATCAGTGTTGAGATTTGAGGCGCAGATCAATCCGGACTACAAAACTGTATTCTGTCTTTTGGGTGTGCACTCAATACTTTCATTATATTTTTTAATGCTGATCGAAGTTTCAGTTAAGTACCTTGTGACATTTAATCACACAAGAAGCATTCTAAGAACTATAATGATTACTAAGGCGGCAGGGTGACTACTGAGTAATACAAGATGCATACCAATTTTCGTACGAGTGTGGTAGATAAAAATTAACACTAGATTTAAAGACTTTTATCGTACTCCCCCAAACAAACTGAACTGTTAGATAGCTAAATAGACCTATATGTATATATACCTACAAGGGTGGATGGGTGGGGGGAATAAATTATATGGTGGGAGGTGGAACACTAATGCTTTCTTGCAACGAGAGCGAAAACAAACAGTGCCTCCGCCAGTTTTGTAAATTTATTCTTATTTGTACGAATAGCTCAAAATTGCAGCTAACTCAGGGTTAATAAAAAGAAACACAATCTAGATTTAGCCTTTTTTTTATATATAAAAATAAAACATTATGATACAATAATAAATTGTGCAATTTATACATAAGATTCTAACCACTGCTTTACTCTACTGTTGTCTCCAAAGACAGTCACAATTATTAAATGCCTTAAATCAATACTAGAAATCACAATGTCACAATCTAATAACAATTACTCTCTACTGCTCAGCTGACTGCCCTACAAATCTAAACTATTCCTATTCGGGAGTCACTCTAATTTACTTTGAAGGCATGCCACACCTGACGCCTACCTTTAATACTGCGTAGTCTGTCATTGCTCAACGTCACTCACCCTTTACATCTATCAACACACCTTTTCAGAATTGTTGTCAAACGAGCTGTGGGCAGCTCAGCAGGAGACCAGTGTCGTGACAGCCCGTGGGCTCATCGCTGCTCAGTCCGAAGACAAGAAGAAAATACGCCGCTCTTCTGTGATTACCACCCTGAATAATCTCTGTATTAGGCATCTTTGCCACTGGGTCACAGGGTGATGTGCTGATTCCGCATTTGCGCAGTCCAGCCACCCACCTGTTGTGACCTGAATTTAGTGTTATGGTTATGGTTTGCTCAATACTGTTCCATTGGTATGCCTCGGCCCGCTTCTCGCAACGCCTGTAGAAAATGTGTGAGGCATGTCGTAACTACTGCAAATTATTATGTTTAGAAAATAGACCCACAGTCAATGGTTTTTTTAGCTGATATTTTACTGCTTTCACAAAGTCAGAAACTCTGTACTTCTACTTAGTTTCTGAGTGAACTTTCAGTAAATGTTCATATGTGCTTTAAGAATGACCACCTCTTACTGGAGCATGAAATATTGTGTAGTGTGTGCAAGGGTCTGGAAATGATGACCTGAGCACAAGATAACAAGATAAAAATGACATCACTCAAAACCAGGTTACATCTCTCTGCCTTCTACAAGGTGCAAATGAATGTAGGGGTTCATTTTGAGAAGATTTCTTTGAATGTCGCTTTTTCTCCACAAATGTTGGAATAATCACTATAATTTTGCCATTTACAATTACTCTGCAGCGAGCCATGGTGTTCCAGTTCATTAATGATATAACCAGCTATTAACTAGTAATTTTATTTACTTGTAAAATTTCCTTGGAGAGCTGTTTAGTCAGAGCAATATCTCAAGAACATTGCAAGATTATTGAATAATAGTTGTTCTGTAACACCAATCCCAGTTTTAAAGTGGCTTGCTATGAGCTGTATGGATGCACTTTGGATTTGCAGATGCTCTCTCACAAAGTTGGATCATGTCTAGTAATCTGTTTGAACAAATTCAAAAAATTGCCACTAGAATCTGAGGCAAAAAAATAATTGTATCCTGTTAAAGTCAAATTGTAGAAAGTCAAAAATTGCACGGTTGTCATAAACCTTTCCAATATGTCTTTCCAATGCTGTTGTAAAGCTTGAATTTGTAAGTTAGTGTCACTTCCTTTTACAACCGTTTATTTGGCAGATTGAAAACTTGCTTTAAAAGTAAAATCTGTCATTAACTTAGCAAATTTGGCTCTTGGTATGCATTAGCATACCAAGTCAAATATAATCTTTTTTACTTTGTTTTATGTTAACATCATGTATTTAAACCGTTGCAATTATTTTAAGAAGTATATAACAAAAATGTTACGTGTATTTAGAATGATATCGACACTTACTGTATAAACGTAAAATTACTAATATATGTAGTAAGTTGTTTCTTGACATAGAAAAGTGCAGTGATGTAGGGGTCATAATGATTGCCAGGGGAAAATCGTTTTATAATAAGTGTGGTGGTTGGAATATCCTCACTTAGTTTATTTTATATATATATAGGACACACACACATATGCACGTATATTTCTAAGCAGGTTAGACCATTCCTCTGCTTTATTTTGTCCAGTGGGATAAACCAGTTTTGATTTACACGATTAAAGGAATGTTTTTGTGTGTTAACTGTATTAGTGCTACAAATGTGACATAGGTGTTTTACTATAAAATAGTGTTGCAAAATGTTGATTAATAAGACATTTTTATAAAACTTTTGATAAGGAAAAATTATTGGAATTTTTTTATTTTGACAGTAGTGAACACACTTAGGCTTGTAAACTGTGGGCACATGGTTTATGACCATTGAATGTTCACCGCCTATGATGTTTACAGATCAACTGCAATGTATACCTTAAATATCTTGCATACTAAGAATAAAGCTTTCATTATCACGGGCCCCAGTCAGGGGTTAAATTTTAGGTGACTTCAGGTAATTGTAGAAGTCATTTGCAGTTAATTGAGCACTTTTGAAAGCCTTCTTAATATGTATTTGCAGTTGATTAGGTATTCTTCTGTAATATCATATAAAACTAATATTGCCATGTGTCTAATGACTTTATTTGTGCATCTGTGAAGTGAAACTGTAAAATTGTTAGGAATATATTTGCTTACTTGCCGTCCACATTTAGAAGCCCATATACAGTAGTTTGTGTGCCCTCAAATTCAAACATTAACCTTTTAACATAACTCAAAGATGTAGAACTACATTTCCTCTGTTGCTACTTTCTTCACAGGATACAAGCCAGTCATTGTGCCCGTAAAAAAATATGCTGTGTGGGTGCAGGGCGCTGAGCAGTTGCCCTTTCTTTTAATGCCTGGAGCTGCTACAGCTCAGCATGTTCTTCAGTTCCCATAGTTGCACATTTATTCACTTCTTAACGAGGATATTTATTGTTGGTGCTTAATTATTAAAAAGATTAAAGAACCAAGACAAATTTTTTTGTCTATATACTTGTATTAAATCTTTGTATCTCATGATCCCACAATAATCTCAAAACTTTATTTTGTGGATAAAATAAGAATGTCACAAACAATTTTCCAGAATTTTATCAAATTTCAAATTTTTCTTTAGAATTTTTAAATAACCTTTAAAGGTTGCATGCCTCATGAAAGCCTATAGAATAGGCTTAATTTAAGCTGTCTGAGAGTTATAACTAATTTTAAAAATAAAAGTCATGCAAAATTTGACATTTTTGCCATTTTTGAAAACTAATTAAAAAATTACTGCTTATAAAAAAAAATTATAGTTTTTGTGTATTCTGTGAGTACAAGGTAAGCACAAAAAAATTTATTTGTATTAATCTGGGAGGGGCAGGTAGAATATGTGTACTGAAGTGACATTAAATTACCTGGAAATTGCAGAAAGTCTTGAAGGGCCATGTTAGTGTCACATGGTTTGGTTAATGGACTGGCCTCCCACTAAGATGATCCAAATTCTCTTTCTGATGTGTTGCATGTGACTTTGCATGTCAGAAACGTAGTAGACTTCGCTCTTGACTATGAGGTTTTTGAGTGTATTTCAATTTCCCCTTACCCTTGCATACATCTGCCGCTCCACCTCCATCTTAATTCACCAGACATTGTTTTTAAGTGCCTCACAAATACCTTGGTTTAAATAGCTATGGGTATACTTCAGTTTCCATCTCTGCATTGTTGCCTTAAACCACTAACTCACACTGATGAGCAATATCACTGCCTACATCCAACACTGAAATAAAATTAACATTAACTGCACATTTTTTCTGCCAGATGCTGCGTCAGCATGTTAGAGATGAGAGGAGGACGTTGATGCTAGAACTGGCTACTCGGAGAATATAAGAACCAAAAGTAAACAGTCGCATCTCATTGATCACCCACGTAAAATGAGGATCTCTGTCTTAAAATGTCGGGCCTGCTTATGTGGGACTTGAACTTGGTGCAGCTGCGCTGAAACGCTAATGACAGACTTGAGCCAGTCTGTGTTCTGTTGCTGTGACTTTTTTATTTTCATAGTTTGACTAAANCTGAAACGCTAATGACAGACTTGAGCCAGTCTGTGTTCTGTTGCTGTGACTTTTTTATTTTCATAGTTTGACTAAAGGTATGGTGTCTACAATGCCCAAACTATGAAGTATTTTTAATTTTAAGAGTCCATTCTGCCACCCCCTTAGTGTTTCTCTCTTATTCTAATCTACGAGAATGCTCATCTCAAGTTTTTGTGAAATGGATGTGTTATGAGAACCCATTACTACCTTTTTAAACAACTTTACTCTCGCAGAAACTACTTTTATCATAATAGTGTAATGTAATGGTTTTTTTTTTTTTCTCAAATTAGTAATGAAATTCTAGCAGTTAACCTTGGCTGAAAAGTATGTAACTCAAAATGACTTGGAAAATATAGAATATGTAAAAAAAGAAAAAAAATTTATATTGCAAAATGTTTTCCTACATTTTGTTTGAAACTTCATAATTCCTTAAAATGGTTCATCTGATGAAATTTGTTATTATTCTGTTTTGTGATGAAATTGATTATTCGAGTTTGTATATGTTTACACAATATTGTTAATCATAATTTTACTTTGACCCCATATTACGTGACTGCTTGAAGCTACGTTCAAATTTACCTGCTCACTATTAAGTATAAAATTTGTGTGTTTTTATTTGTAATTTTTTTTTAAGGAAATATTTGTTTTGAACATTGGTTGCATCTTATTGTTTTAGCGGAGAAACGAAGGCAGTTAAAACTGACCTTAGGCTCTTCTGGAAGCTTCCCTTTTGGCAGCAGTGGAAACAGTTCGTTCCAACCATTCATGTAAGAAAAATATTTATTTTGTAGTTCATAGTGTGAATAGATGTAAAAGATGTATTTCTAGTACAGTTAGCACATTTTTGAGTACTTTGCAAAAATAGTCAAAAGTTATCAAAATTATCATTTTCATAATTTTCGTATTAAATAAAAAATAATAACAAAACAGGTAAAACAAAATTTATTTTGTGCTATTATAGCACAAATTTAAAGTAACACAAAAATTACCATAAATTACAAAAAAAAATTCACTTTTTAAATGCAGAATACAAGAAAATAGTGTTATTTCTCAAAAACCACAATGTTTCACAAATAAAGATAGCACGCGTGAAAAATACAAAATTTTGATAATAAAGGTTGGTTTGATAATAAATATTGATGCAAGAAAGTGGCATTCATATAGGCATCATCATAATACAATGAAGAATAACTCAATATAAAATATTGTGTGTTAAGAATATATAAGAATACTAGCTGTGCCTGCGACTCCGCTTGCATGGACTACGGAATTATTGTTTAGGTTATTTTTAATAAGGTCCCTCCCATGACGCTTCCACCCGTCGCCACCATTGCTCTCCACGTCCGCGTATGGTAAACCAACTTGCGAAAGTAAATTTTTAAAAAAAATTTCTTGCGATAAATAGTAGCCAATATCAATTTTCAGCCATCCAACTATTTCTGTGCAAGAATTACGTCGATCTGTTGCTAGGTTGCGACGTTGCATTGTTATTGCCGTTTGTGTACTTATTCATTTTCCAATGAGAATTTCCCCAGGGGAATGAGAGATTTTTTGGGATTAAAAGTAGCCTATGTCACTTCCCGGTCCTCCTAATATCTCTGTTCAAAAAATCACGTCGATCCGTTGCTTCATTGCGATGTGAAAGAAGGACAAACAAATATCCAAACACACTTTCACATTTATATATATAGATGATATCCTTCAATGATATCCCTCAACTTAAGAGAATACTGTATAACATGCATAGATTGTCAATTTTTCATCTCCTTTAAGCCTTTATATGCTAAATTATTAATACGTCTTTCATTTGTTTGTTTTATTTCATTTTTATCTAATTACTTTGTATAATGATTATGTAATATGTGTGGTCTCCATTCAGGATGCAATTAACTTTTTTGCATAATTGGTATCAATTATTTGAAAGTCTGTAGTTCTATGCCTCTTATTCTTTTATAACCTATGTAGTTTAGTAAATTCATGTCAATTATTCAACTTATTGAGCAGGAATTCCATGTTGTACTTTTTTATTTATATATAAAATTGTATAGGAAAAAATAAAATATGAATAAATGGAAACTCCTAATATATCACTTTAACTGACCCTGTCCCAACTCATTGTATATATAAAAATGGTTTTGTATAAAAAAATTTTATAAATATTGTGAAGAAACTAAATCTATTAGTTAATTTTTTTACTCCTGTTTTATTGATATACCATTCTTAGTATATACAAAATTACAATCTCCAGAACAAGAAATAACATTTAAGGGTTTTAGTTTATACTATATAAAAAAAAATTTACTTGAGAAATGTTTATAAAAGGTTTACATTGTTTAAGAAAAGAAAATTAAGTTAGAATTTGTATTAAAATTATTTATCATTACAATTTTTCTTGATGGTTTTTAAGTTTCCAAATGCATCCTTTTAGCTTATTGCTTGTGCTTTTGGTCTGAAACATCGGTTGCTATGTCCAGCATTAGTAATCTGCAAGTATAGACATGTCCCATTTGCCCTGATACCTCTTCTCCATGGCGGAGATGTCTTGGTGAAGTCTTTCACCACGTTCGTCATTTACGTCTCCACAGTTATCAAGGAAGAAATCCAAACGCAAGTGGAGGAAATTAATTTTTAAAGATATATTGCAACCTAACTTATGGTATGTTTCCAGAAGCGCATTTATATTTTGAACATTGTTTTCATTTCTTTCCTTACCTAAAAACTCTCTTAACTATTTTATTAAATGCCTCCTAAGTCGCTTTCTCTTTGATGTTAAGTGCATTTCTGAAGTTTTCATCTTTCATCTGCTTTCTGATTCGAGGGCCAACAAAGATACCTTCTTTGACTTTGGCATCACTTAGCTGATGAAATTTTCCTCCAAGATATTTACGTCCCTCATCGTCTTTATCCATTGCCTTTACAAAATTCTTTATCAAATGCAATTTGATGTGTAAAGGATGCAGTATAATTTTGCTTCTCTGAACGAGAGGATAGCTTATAACATTTTTTTCTCCAGGGCATAGTCTTCTGTTTGGCCATACTTTTATTTTGTAATGACACTTCCTAGCACAACTGTCCCATGCACATAAAAAACTGCAATATTTTGTGTACCCCAACTGCATGCCCAGATGTAAGGCTACAACTTTCAAATGCCCACAGATCTGCCATTTATATTCTTCATAAAGTCAACTCCTGTTTTACAAGAGGTGGCTTAATCGGGTTGCGTTTTAGCTGTGAAGCCACCAGTTCAAAGTCAAATATTGAATAGCTGCCACCAGTCTATGGGAATTATTTTATATATTTGTATTTTACACATGAAAAATGGGTTATTTCATAGAGGTATGGCTTCCGAAGTGAGCCATGCCCACTATCCAACAGATGGCAGCAAAGTCTCCTATATTTCGCTGCTGTGTCGCAAAAGTATATTGCACCCCTTTAAAAGTCAATTTTTAGCTTGTACGGTCTAAAAACGAATCGGGTTTGAAATATATTGTGCCAAATTAATGTAGAAATATTTAAAAAATACTCTGCGATAGATGTGCGGCCTCTTCAATTAATATGAAGCATGCATGTGGCGACGTTAACAAACACTAGCTACAGCCTATGAAGAGAGAAACAAAGCTAAACTATCACGTATGGTTTAAATTTCCATTCCTTTTAAACATATACACAATATTCAAGAACAAAGTTTAATTTGTTACATTAATAACAGCTGTTTTGTAACAATATAAAATAAAATACATAAACATTTTGTCTACAAACTCCTTCCTGCCCACGTATTTCTCCAATGTCTGTTGTATGAGATGTTGTTAATTTCATTCATGACATGTTGCCACACACTGGCTGTCAAAAATTGAATTTTTATATAACTGATTGTTTGTTTACACAACCTACGTGTACAGTATGTAAAGTAAACCTATTTTTTAATTAATTTCCCCATTGCCTCAACTGGCTTTTTAGGAATTATTTTTATCTCTCAGAAGTGATAACTTCCTCTAGTGGAACAACAGATTAACCTAAGGAGTTGCAGTGGGAAAGGAAAGGAGACTTGCTTGGAAGGTTTGCCTTTCCCATGAGGATCCAACCAAATCTTGTTTTTCCTAAGCCACTGATATGTCTGGGGTTGGTGCAGACTTTGATCTGTGACCAAGTTTGAAAATAAATCAGCGCCAATCAACAAATCCGCAGGACCTGGAAACCCAAATGCGGGATCTGCTAGTCTGAGGTGGAAGGTAATGCTGACTATGGCAATGGCCCCGCAATACATGGTATGAAATATGTTGGGAGTTTTAAATTTGGGGTATCATAGTCAGCTGACTTTATTGCACAATTGGTTACTCCCCTACTGAGACTCACAGGAGTATAATTTAAGCCATGAAATGACAACTTGGTTTTCTGATGGTTCAGACCTAGGTATTGAACAGATCTCTCAGAAAGAAAGCTTGCTTCACTGGCTCAAACAGTTGCACATTCATTACTATTTGGCAATTATATTGGTGCACCAGACAAGTTATGATTCACTGTGGTAGCCGTGAACACCGGTGATGTGGTAGATGAAGAGAACGTCCCTTCCATATCTCCTGCTGAACCTTCTTCATTACTGTTGTTAAGTGTAGGGGAACCTTGTTTACTTTTTGAAAAATGCAGAAATGTGTGATGCTTGGCATTGCACATACGACACAAAGGCAGATGAACAATCCTTCAGAATATGTGAAGGGTTTAAGGCAATTTAAACAAATCTTCAGTTGTTTTGCAGTCACAAACGTACTCTTTGGTGTCGAACACAGAGAATAATTGGTGCTTTTTGGGATTGCAGTTACAAATGTTGAAACAGGTTTACCAATAAAGGACCTATTAAATGACCCAGTCCTTATAAGATATGGGTTTTTGATTTGATGGTATTGTAGTATATAACTAATTTAACCTCTTCTGCTAAAAGGCTACAAATTCTAACACTTTGGGCAGATCTTGTTCATCAATGATAATTCCCATTGGCGCCACAATGCAACATTGTGTTTACGTTCCACAATATGGAGTAGCAAGGCGTCCCACTGATCAGNGTTGTTTTGCAGTCACAAACGTACTCTTTGGTGTCGAACACAGAGAATAATTGGTGCTTTTTGGGATTGCAGTTACCAATGTTGAAACAGGTTTACCACCAAAGGACCTATTAAATGACCCAGTCCTTATAAGATATGGGTTTTGATTTGATGGTATTGTAGTATATAACTAATTTAACCGCTTCTGCTAAAAGGCTACAAATTCTAACACTTTGGGCAGATCTTGTTCATCAATGATGATTCCCATTGGCGCCACAATGCAACATTGTGTTTACGTTCCACAATATGGAGTAGCAAGGCGTCCCACTGATCAGNGATTCCCATTGGCGCCACAATGCAACATTGTGTTTACGTTCCACAATATGGAGTAGCAAGGCGTCCCACTGATCAGCAGGAAGCTCTAAAGCTCTGAGGACAGAGATGTTTTCTGTTATCACCGAGAGAGAAGTTGTCACACAGACATAGGATCCTCAACAGATGCAGGGGAGGCTCCCAACACTATCAATGTGATGCGACATTATGAGACATTTGTTCTCATACCTCACCAAAAGCATCTACCAAGGGACTTTATAATTTTCATTGTTGAGAAGAAGGGACTGTACCAAGCCCAGAGCCTCTCCTAACAAAGATGGCCTGAGGTAAGTCAGGCATTCAATGTTTGTTAGGTTGGAATTCTTTGCTATTAAGGCTTTAAATAACTAGGAAAAATTGGTCCATTCCTTTGATATAGCATTAAAAGTGGAGAACGTCATGATTGGGAGGTTAGTAAGACACCAAGACATGGGCCTGACAGATTATAACCACAAGATGATGTAGGCGACGTTAACTCAGTTATTTTATAATATTATTAATTTTATTGTAATTTGAATTATTTACAATTACCTGGGCAATGTGTACAGAATTTTGTTAAATTGAGTATCTCAACTTTAACTGAATAATAATAATAATCATAAAATGCATAGAGGCATTATGCATAAAGGTGTGTTGAAGTTCGATGTATTCTGTGACGTTATAAGCCAGATGGTAGCCAATGTGCAGTGTAGCCATTGTAGCCATTCTCCAACTGCTAGAGATCCCAGCGCGTGGCAACAAAGAGAGGTAATTTTGTGAGATCTCTTTCAATTGGACGAATTAGTAAAACCGCATGCTGAAGGCAATTCTGTGCTCTTTGTAACCGGCATTATGTGGTGAAAATTTCATTGTTTAGAGCCAGCTGGAAGTTTGCAAATATAAGCATATGCAGTACATATCACAGAACCACAAGGGCTGTTGAAAACATGCTTTGTTGTCACTGCTAAGCTGAGATGCTGATCCATACAAAAGATTTACGTGAGACATATAAAGAAGGAAGACTACATAGGAACAGAAACAAATACAAAACTGTATCACTGAACTGGCATGACCCCCCAAGTAACAGATGGGAATTCAGAACAGATATATGAACTGCGCAATTCATCATACAATAACTAGTTAGACCCGGCCCAGATGGCCAAAATGTTGCGTCACTTCAAAATACAATAGAGAAATGAAGGGACTCGAAAAGTGAATTTTAAATGTTTAAAATCCACCTTAATTGGTGCTACAAACTTTAGCATGAACGAGGACCTTGAAGTTAAAAAGAGAACAGAGATGTTACTTGGTAGGCAGAGGTGACAGCACAAAACTAGTGAAATCCAAAGCCACTAAAAAAATGTCACCAGACGTCACTAACTGGGTGTGTAAGCACCAGTTCAGTCCACACAATTACATTTATACATTATATACAGAGGATTACTTACAATGTCAATTTTCACTGTAGTAGAATGTAATGCCTCAATTTTTATAATTTTATTCTTTAAGAGTGTGCATCACAGCTGGCCTAACTCAGCTACCATATAACATCTGCGTTTGTGCATGTGCGCACTCACGCCATGAATAGGAGTAAAAAGGGAACAATAATATCAGTTTAGCATTTCAGTTTACGATACCAAGCGGTAAGTCACTTCGAGTCGTCAACTTACAGCATTTCTGTGCACCTCCAATATGCTGGAAATGTGTGCAGTGCGTTCATTCTCGAATGATTACTCGAAATTCTTCAGTGACGGAGAACAAAGCAACAAAGTTTTTGGTTGGTCTTATTAGGACAGAATCAAGGTTTTTGCACAATGCTTATCTTTAAAGCCATTTCAAAATAATCAGAAAACTAAATTTTTAATGCAGTTTTTATAGAATTATCAATTAATTTCCCAACAACATTGAATGCAACAATTTACTGTTTGTTCAGAAATGATCCACGTGCAATAATGCCTGCATAATCCTCAGAGTCCTGATAGACTGCATCACTGATATGACTGGCATGTGATGCACAATCTTAATGTAAACTTTTGTAGCATTCATACAAAAAATTTATATAGCTATTTTACATATATAACCATATTGTTCTGGTGCACGGTGTTCGTGTTTTGTGGGGTCAGATAAATCACTCTTTTTTTAATGCAATTATTATGCGCTGAACATGTGAAGTATTTTATCATTTACTGTAAAATTCAGTTCTTACCAAAAACTACTCATGGTAGAAGTTATATTATCAAGCACAGGAAGCGTATGTCTGAAAATAACAACAAAAGGCGGTATGAAAGATAATGCAGTGTGTGCTCTTTTTGAACAGTCCAAACTATAAACTTTGAAATGCCTTTTACAGGTATCACAAGAAATGTTTTGTGCATTATCGGTGGTGATCACTTGTTCATGGACTCAGTGCATATTGTTAGGTGTGGCAGTTGAGTTATATGAGCCTGTTATGTGGTTTCACATAACATGGATTACATTTGAGTTGACATAGAAGTTGTCGTGAATGGATTAGGTCTTGCGTCTTGGGTGTGTAGGTAATAATCTAATGTGTCTGCAGGGACCTTCTTTTGTCTGCCATTTTGTAAGACAGTGCCACATGACCAAATAAAGATGTGTCATACGTCTGTAAACAATTAACCCATTCCCACAAAATTTTGGCGCACAAGTGTTGCTACAGTGAACCACATAAACTTACACGTGTTTTAAGTGTGTCTGGCATGTTTTGGTTGCCATACAGATTATTTAGATAACTTTGTTATGTTTATTAAATAATTTAACCAAATTCAATTAATATTTGTATTGTGACAGTGTCCATTAGAAGCATCAAGTATGCTTTTAGAGATTCTCTTTTGCCAGCCAGTTGTAAGATAGTGCCAGGTGAGAAAATGTAAAGTTTGTTCCATATTGCAGGAACCAAATAATTCTCACCAAATTTTTCACACTAGTAGTAAAACAGGAGGCCATGTAACATTATGTGTTTTGAGTGGGTCAGACATTTCTTTCTCAAAATAGCAGCAATATAATATATATAGATCAGTTTATCATATCCATTAAACAATTGAACCAAATTCAACTAAATTTTGTTTGCATAGAGTATCTAATGGAAGCATCAGAAAAGCCTATGTCCGTAGACAGCCTCTTGTAGGTATTTTGTACAATAGCCTCATGAGAAAATAAGGTTTTATGCCATAGGTATCTTAGGGAACAAGTCACCCTATTTCCACCAAATTCTGCACTGAAGTAGTGCTATGATAGGCCATATAAACTTACATGCTTTAGTGACTCACACACTTGTTTTCAAAATGATGTGTCTGTAAATATTACCAAAACATTAAATAAACTGATTTTAACCAAAGTTTATACTTTGAATCCTATCTCCGTAATGCAGTTGGTTGCATGCCAGCTTACAGTGTAAGGCATTCGAGTTCCGGGGGTGAGGCACGTGTGTATTTGTAATTGGCCCACTATTATTAAGTTTGTATCTGGTTCCATCTCTAATGACATTGCTATCAACAAGACATCAAGGCCCATCTACAATCTAAACTTTTAAGAACTTCATCAAATTATTTACATCCACGTAGAGGAAAAGTAGGCTCAATAGTTATATTGGAAACTTCTTGTTTATCAAATAAATTAACTTTAAAGTTTTTTTTTTTGTATGATAGTTATGCAGTTCCTATATGTTATATGTAAACCAGTCCTAGATGAAAAAATAGATCCTACGCCTAGACTAATTATACTTTTAGAACAACTTGTATATTCAACTTCAAAATATTGTTGATGTAAAACATAACTGCAAAACATTGTAAACATGTATGCATGTTTCTTTACTATTATTTGTGTGGTGGTGGTGGTGGTTTTTTTTTAGTGTGTGGTTTTAGAATTATGTTATGTTCCTCCCCTTCCCTCTTTTTCATTTTTTATGATGTGTTATCCATTACAATGGCATGAGGCAGGATTTATGGTAAGTGGTATCATTTTGAAATTGTATCTTTAAAATATGTAGCTATTTGATTGTTGTATTCCATTCTTGACTGCGTGTACTTAATCATTTAGTATCCATCCCATGGATTGGCAGACTCTGTGTACAATGCTTCAGCGATAAACTACCTATGAGGTGTTGTTTTAATTGACCACCCAGTATATTAGTATTTTAGTATTAGTAGCATTCAATTCAGAAATTGTTTTGGCACAATCACTTTGACGAGTTGTATGTGGTCAGAATTTAATGACAGAATTTCACCTTCAGGTGCTGGCAGGGATTGTTTTATTTTAAATCTTGTGATGAAAATAATTTTGTTAACAGTTACACAAAACAATGCATATAAAAATCCTGGGTTTACATTGGTGTAACGAGCACACACTAACACAAGGGGCATAATGAAAATAATCTATAACCCAATCAAAAATATAGCAGCTTGTTTGTGATTGGTTAATAAATTATTTTCTTCTCCACACATTTGTCTCTCTATCTGTGTTACACCAATGTAAATTCATAAACTAGGCAAAGTGATTGCTTTAGGCAATTGGAACACAAAATTATTTAAGATAATTTTTCTTAGAAACCAAAGAATGTGTCATATTTGTTGTTGAGTACTAAACTGTATTTTTAAATCACTATTCAGAAAGCTCATAATTGACTGGGACTTAACAATTGTAATCCTTTTGAATTCTAAGAAAATTTAAATGTTTTTCTTTTTAAAGTTATGAAATTTATTTGCACTGTGATTCCAGCTGTGATTATTTAAAGATTATTTTGATAGCAAAACTAGGTAAGATAATTTGTATGTATGTATGTGTTACATGTCTATTGTAACAAAGGAGGATATAGTTTTAATCAGTCTTGTTTTTGAAAAAGTACTTGAAAAGGAATTGTATGGTATCATAACATATCAAATTTTTGTAACTTTATGGATTTGTGCTACAACTCTGCAGGGTGTGTTTTTAGAATGTGGTTTAGGTATGTACCAGTCCAACTTCAGCACTGGTTGTAACTATCAATAATTGGTGATTGTTACCAAATTTAAATATTAGTGTTTTGTGTCCATCACTTTTTTCACTATTTTTTTTACTTCAGTGTTACTTATCACTTTTTACAATTTGGAGGTCACTTATATTACTTTTGAGGATGTGCTTAACCACTTTGAGGCCTGTAATTTGAATGTCAAATTTAGTAGAGATTAGTCAGTTTTAATCAGATTTAGTGCAGTGTAAATTTGTGTGTAATATATTTCTTAGACATTACTGGTGCATGTTAAGTCACAAATATTTCTTCAGGTGCAAACCACTACAGACAAGNATAATATATTTCTTAGACATTACTGGTGCATGTTAAGTCACAAATATTTCTTCAGGTGCAAACCACTACAGACAAGTTCAAATTTAACAAACGAGGACAGGCACAACTCGAGTCCAGTGCTGATGAGGGATTGCCTTTCTCGAGTGCGGCCCTTTAAACAGGAACCTCAAATAGATAAGTCTCGGTAAGTTATTTTTTAGGTTTACTGTGTAGTAATTGTGTCAATAAATTACAATCAGAATTTAATTTAAATTTTTTTATTTTTTTTATTAAGGGTTTTTATTATTTCTGAAGGCTTATCATTTTAGTAGTTTACAAACTAAAATTACCTAATATTACTACTGAAAATGGCACAACATCCATGGCTTACTCAAGATTCCAGCGTGGAACATCTTAGTCTGAAGTAGTACAACATGAAAAACTTTGCACAAAAAAAAAGTGTTTGAAAATTAATTTACATAAACAACAGAATGAGCATCAGGTTGGTAAAAATAAAACCCCCTGTTTACATTTACATGCAAAGAATAAATACTGTATTGGGATATAACTAATCTTATCATCATCATCATCATATTACTGAGTCAACCTTACATTTGTACTATATGGTTTTTGTTTAATGTTATGTTGAGATTCACATTTTGTCTACACTGGTGTCTGTTTTTTTTTTTNTTTGTACTATATGGTTTTTGTTTAATGTTATGTTGAGATTCACATTTTGTCTACACTGGTGTCTGTTTTTTTTTTTCTTCCATGTATTTACATTTGCATTCTGCATGAAACACCATGTTTGTTAACTAAACTTTTTTATCNGTTTTTTTTTTTCTTCCATGTATTTACATTTGCATTCTGCATGAAACACCATGTTTGTTAACTAAACTTTTTTATCTGCAATTTTTTTTAAATATCTTCTTTCTATTTGTTATTTTGGTTTCCTTTGAACAATTTCCAACAGTTCAGTCAGGAATGTCCAGCAATTCAAAATTTTAGAATGACAATAAACCTATTCCATTTGTAATGGATGTTGCAATTTCTTTCAGACCAAGTAAAATACAGTATTACCCCACTGATATGGTCCATTTCATATAAGAAGGCCAGATTCTGACTGTCAGTGAGTGGCAACTTCACGTATACGAAACAAACAAAGTGCCATTTACAAAATCCTGTATAACGAACAAAAGTTTAAATTACGTTGGCTATTCTGAGTGCACTGCCGATGCACATCAGAAAAGCAGAAAATACGCGGATAAGAAAGAGTTCTTAGATTTATTAATACATTTTAATTTACAAGGTCACAAAACAATGGTTGTTAGTGTTAAAAACTATACTTCGTGATAACTTAGTTATGTACAGGTGTTCAAAATGACATTTACAATAGAACGATACGACGTGGAAAAGTTTTCTGAAGTTATGCTAACTTCAGAAAGCTTTTTCACGTCGTATCATTCCTCTCCAACCTCGCTTTTAACACATCCTTGATATTAATTCCAAAAGCATACAGAAATATTGCATAATATTGTTGAATTATTTTTTCTAATAATTTGACGAAACGACACGAATTTTTAAATATATTTCCAGCACGTAATATAAGAACTATCAACTTTAAAAAAGACGCTATTAGTTGACCAAAAAAAGGGTTGCTCAAACTTCGCCGTGACGTGCTGTGCGCCCTATCTGTCGGATATTCTGCGAGGTATTACCAGCCAGAAATAAACCGCTTTCCTGCGCGATATATAACGAATTTACAAATAGATGCTAATAGTTATATTTTTCCACGAGCTCTGCATAATTTTAAAGTAACATACGATGTACAATCATGTACAATGATTTGGAGTACAAGTAATTTATATTCAGCCGATAATCGTTTGTCTACATAAATTATACGCCATATTGTTGTAGAAAGTGAGACACGCGTGAATAGTTTTTAAGCAATTCTAATGTTATTCCACGTCACATATTTCCTACTAGAATATATCAGCTTTAAAGTCCAAAGTGTGATAATAGATACAACAGACCGTCTCGCAAATTTTAACCCAAATTCACTATCTCGGATAAATTAAAAATGTGTTAGCAAATATTTAATTATTTGCACTATTTTATATTTTTACTTTTATTACCTACTTATTTTTTTAGACAGATGTCAGTCTTAAAATATCTTAATATTTGTTTAGCATTACAGTACAATGGCAAGTGGATTAGCCGACAAGTGTGTTGATAAAAAATACAGCGCCGACTTGACGGACCAGCTGATGGCGGAGGGATGCATAGTCAGATGCAAACAGTGGCACTACTTTCGCCGATCTGTCAAAAAGTGGCCTTCTTATATGGTACAGAATATATGACCGCTCATTGCGTCCAGGAATAGGGTCGCTAGTAAGGGGTGTTCATAATAGATGTTTGGGAAATTTTGGACCGGTTTTGACCCACCCATAACCCCTGTACATAAAAAAAAAAATTTGCAGTCATATTTTGCACAAAAATGTAAGTTTTTTAAAAATTTAATTGAATTTATTTTAATATTCGGATGTGTACAGAGAAAAATTATACCTTCGGTGGACATATTAAACCTCCCTCGTCTGCAAAAAATAGCCTAAACATAGTGTGTGACTTAAAGTGAGCCAGAAGTCCATTTTTATTGATTTCATGTGGGAAAACCACAGGGTTTATTATTGAAATGTTAACTTATTATTAGATGTTTATTACATAGGTCTGATGAAGGGTGCTGTGACGTAGTACGTGTAAAACCGCTTTCGCTCTGGTCAGGTGAGGGGAGGGTGAGCAGCTTGCCCTCCTCTGGCAGATGGGCTGCATGCAGGATCAATGCTGCCCACCTGATAAGCATTTGACTTGCAGGCGATGTAACATTTGGCTACAGGCTGTATATGCTAGAGTGTGAAAGCTGTTAAATCTACCTACATGTCTGGATAGACTTTGCAAAACTTCCTTCGAAGTAATTATTTACATGGAAGTATGTTGGTCACTGCAAATTGTATTACAGGCAAAACTAAAAATTACTAGAGCTGTGCTAATTGATAAAATTATGCCAATGTGCTGAATCACTGATGTGCAAATTCACAGATGTTCTGCAGATGTGTGAAATAGCTATTTGTTTTGAATTTAGGTGGATGGATGGAATGATGGATGAGCGGATGGAGTGATGGATGGGTGGATGGAGTGATGGATGGGTGTATGGAGTGAGCGATGGGTGGAGTGAGTGAGTGAGTGATTGATGGATGGATGGATGGGCGGATGCGCAGAAGCATGCATGCATGGATAGATGCATGCATGCATGTATGTCCTGATGCTCTTTACGCTTTAGTAAAAGAAAATACAGAGAGTGGAAGATGTGTCATTTTAAAATACAAATTTAAATATTTACACTTATGGCAATGCTATTTTTATGGATGGTGGAAGAATACACAACCTGCATACAAGCAGATCTAAAGCAGTGCTCAGTTATTATGAACAGCCAATAACAATTTACAAACACAGTAGAGACCTGTTATAATAAATCTTAAGGTAACATTTTCTATATTCACTATAGATGGGAAACTTCACATGTACACTTAAAATTTATATACTGTATAGAGTACTTTATAATTATAACCTGTGGAAAAGCATTGTATAACTGAAATACATACTCAAAAAAATTTCAATATAAACCTCAGTCAAAATTGAAATACATACATTTTAACCTGTATGGATTGTTTTTCAAGTGACCAAAATAAAAAGTGACACATGCAGACTTGATCTCCATCCAGAGGTGTAAGGCTTCCATGTACACGTGTCATTCAAATAACACAGACTCCACATTAGCTGCAACTGCATTTGATGTAATCAGAGGGCATTACTTTGTTGGGTCCATTAACCATGATGGGCCAATCCACCACAAATTATGATTCAGCAGCTGAAGAGGTAAAAGACTACATGGGGCACAATCTGCAGGATTGTCTTCAGAGCATGCATGCTTCCACCACAATGGTGGGTAAGGTCTTAAAGTTAATTTACCCTGCTGGTCACAATGTTTTTAACTGATGAGGATAGGAGTTTATCCAAGCCAAAACAACTTGAGAATCAGTTCACACAGTAATGGAGGTTAAACCAAGGGCATCCTATCTGAGTGAATTCGATAAGGCACTAGATACAGTAAACCTCATTAATCCTGCTTGATACAAAATTCCTGTTTATGCAAAGTACTTCTACAGTTCTGTAAAATTAAATAGGTTGTATATGTTTTAATTGTTTGTTTAATACTGTTACGTTGTATTTATTATTTAGTTACTGACACAACGGACCGCAACACGCTAATTAAATAAAACATTGAGATGTGATTTTAGACATTTACTAGCTTTTGCCTTATAAATCACAAGGCAGATCATCAGAAGGACGTTATAATTAAATTATCTTTGTAAGGAGACACTACTATAAGCTTTTACATAAAGTTAGCGGTGCAACGTACTCACTATTGATAAATGCCACTTCTGCAGACGATTGTACAAGAGCCCAATCGGGGCTAACAAATTTTTTCTCTTGTGGTGTAGCAGAGACATAGCCAGTCACACACGCTGGGGTCCATGGGCTGGCTGGCCCAGCGATCTGGTGACACCATACGACACAGACTTTGTGGAGTCCATGCAAGTTGTAATGTTCTGCTGTCCTCTGTTATTCTTCCGTATTCCGACTGTTTGTCTATACGCGGCTTACACTGGAGATATGTCTCCCTCTTTAGCTTCATATATGGCAGCATGATGCTTAATTTTAACTGCCAAAACATCATGCCCTTGATCAAACTGGGGGGTTGTCCTCGACCGACGTGATGTATGGCAAAGAGTTGGAGAGGTGGCACCAACAGTGGCAGGAACCGCTGAACTTGGTGACTCCATCAGTAGGGATGGCCCACAGTGGAAACCCACACTTCCTCGTGTTTGTGATTGCCACGGAAGTATAGTGCAGTTGGAGAATACAAGATTCTCTAAAACTCCTTGGTAACTTTTAACCTGTTTGACATCTGGGTTAGCTTTGGGTGATTAAAACTGCTCTCTTATTCCTCTTGAAGTATGATTTGCAATTGTATGCAGGTAATGACAACATACAGGTTGCATGCTGTTCATTGTAGAGAAACATTATTTCATTATATGTACACAATATGAACTAAGCTAATACGGTGGAACCTCTATGTATTAAATTCGGATGGATTGAAATCCCGCATCCATAGAACATATTTTGTGGTCCCATTTTTAATTTATCTCCATTTCAAGACCACATCCATTGAAAGTCCACATGTATTGAAGTATTTTGTCAGTCCCCTGAGAAACGATGGATAGAGAATCCACTGTAACATGAAGGTTTGTTATTTAAAGTGTGGTATTGACTATAGTTCAAATTTTGTTCATTTGGTTTTGAGAAACTGCGATAAAACCATTAAACAAAAGTAAATAGTGTATAAAAGCTGCAGCAACGTTTACTGATGCTGTGACAGCATATAGTAAAATTATGGCAAACATTTGTATGTGTTTAAAACAAAAAGTTCCTGTTATCACAACCAAACAATTATGTTCCTACCATTAATGAATATTGCAGGAGTCGTGAGTACAGTGGATTTCCAAACCANTATCACAACCAAACAATTATGTTCCTACCATTAACGAATATTGCAGGAGTCGTGAGTACAGTGGATTTCCAAACCAAAGTTGCAGAAGTGAAATCAACACATGTTCCTTTACTTGTGTAGGTTACTCCATATAAATCTCTCTACACCTGCTTGCATGCAGGTTCGGATAGCAAGTCTCNTTATCACAACCAAACAATTATGTTCCTACCATTAATGAATATTGCAGGAGTCGTGAGTACAGTGGATTTCCAAACCACAGTTGCAGAAGTGAAATCAACACATGTTCCTTTACTTGTGCAGGTTGCTCCATATAAATCTCTCTACACCTGCTTGCATGCAGGTTCGGATAGCAAGTCTCGTGGAAGATTCCGCCTGAGCGTGTACGGAACATTGTATAGTGGCACACAGGTTTAACAGAAAATGCTAATGCTCCTCAGTTCACTTTAAGATCTTATGTACATTCACATGACCCTGTGAAATAATTGTGTTTATGTTGTCATTTTACACATGAATAATAAGAAAACCTGTAGCTGATCAAGGTGTGAAAACGAGAGGAGTAAGTATTTATCAACCAAAGTTGGGAAACATTAAAAATAACATTTAAAGAATGTTCACACCTATGTATCGTACCAAATTAATACAATTCATTGCATTTTATAATTACAATGGAGTCCTCTGCTTCAATTCTTCAGCATGTCAGTGTCTGCTAGGAATGTAAAGTACTCTCTTATAAGCAGCTGAATAACACTATTATAAAACCGCGACAATGAGCACACACACACATAATTCATTACAAAATATCTGCAGTATACAATTAGGCCAGCAGATTGGTATCAGACTCGGTCTGTGGTGCAAAGAAGGTGGCATTCCTACCTCACCTCTTCCCTGCCGCAATAAACCAACCCTTGCCACCCTGGTCCCACACAGCAGGGTGCTATGTGGTACGGGTGCGCAAATAATGGATTTTGTTGTTCAAATATTTTCGAATTGAATAGTACAATTTTTGAATAACATGCGAATAGTTTCAAAGTTGAATAGCTACCAGTAAATATTTCATTTCACTTATATATAACAGAAAAAAAAATTTAATTTAACTGATTACACGACAGATAGTTTCACACACAAATGATACTTAAATTGTCAATATTATAAATGTAGCCTTTTTTTGTGTGTAGTATGAAGATATGAGAGATACATTGTAACAAAACTATGATAATGTGCAAGAATATATATACATTTTGGTCATCAGAAAATGTCGCAAAAGTTCATCGCAATAAAAATAAATGCTTCATCTGAAAAGAAAACTTTTTCCCTTGGTGTTGCAGTTTTATTTTTATCAGTAATCCAGTTTCATTTTGAGTGACCATCGTTATTTGTGACATGCGTGAAGCTGTAAGAATAAGTAGGTATATTTTAGTGGTTGAATGGGTAGTATATTCTGCAAATGCTGAGGGTTGGTGCATGTGGGTTGTAGTTGGGGGTGACACTAGCTAGCTAGGACCTCCGAGTTTTTGTGAGCATTAACAATTGTGTGTATACGAACATTGGATTAATGTACACATTGACTTTATTATTAATATCATTAATTTTCTAGCAACATATTTTTATTTATTATTTCAGGTTAATGTACACATTGACTTTATTTATAAATGTCGTTAATTTTCTAGCAAGATATTTTTATTTATTATTATTTCAATAATACTAGCTTCACTTAGGCAAGTTAATTATATTGAGAAAAAAATTGTTATGGTAAGCAATTATCAGTTTGTGAAACCTGGTGTCATAGTTTGGTATGTTTTGTTGGCATTCCTGCTCTTTAAATTTTTCTTGACAATTTCTAGCAGTTATTCCATTTTACTCTTTTCAAAGTGGTTATAAAAGATTTGTTCACTGTTTTTAAGTATGTTTAGTGCAAAATGAATACATTTTTTATGTGAATTGTATACACATTTGTGTCCACAAAAATATGAGTATAATAAGATTTTGAGTTCTTACAAAAATTCTAACCCAAAATTAAGAGTGAAAAATGTTACCAAATCCTGATTTCTTTAGTTATTTGTTAACATTTCTTGCACAGACATTACAGTTGTTTTTCTTGTTTACAATATATCAATAATTTACATATTTTTTATCATCCTAGCTAACAAAGACATACTGCAAGGACAAAAATAATTTCCTTCTGAAAATATAAAAAAAAAGTATTGAAATGTAATTGATAATGAAATTTATTGGAATTAGCCTATATCATTTTCTTACAAAATATTTTCTTAAATTTTACTGGTGATAAATAACATTTTGTTCAGTTTTGAAGAAACAGAGTTCATGTTTTGTGGTTGGCAACAAATAATAGTTTATGGCCTCAAATCTGGCCAACAAATAAGATTTGAAGTCTAACCTGGAAGTGCCTACTATTTCTCCTTCCGTGCTATTTGTTGACATACCGCAAAATTTTTGCATGTGTGTGCAATTTATTGCTACCGCAGTCCTTGGTAACAAAATTTGTTTACCCTAAGTTGTATTATAGTGGGTGAAACTCTATGTAAATGCAAATGTTTCATTGTAAACGCTAGCAACTGGCTTGATGTACTACTAGTGCTGTTAGTTTGCATTCTTTCCAAAACACAGCTACGACACGACGCTATGTTGGCATTATTCAATTCCATCGTATTACTGTCTCATGCTCTCATCGATGTGCTGAAATTGTATACTTTTGATTGTATTTGCAGAAATAAAATGCTATAATTTCCCCAGAATTACCAGAAAAAATCTGTGTGTTCGTCATACAGGGCTGTGTGGTATGTGAATAAAAGCAATACAAAGATGTTTTTGTTTTGGTAGTCCACAACCGCAGTTACATAACCTTTAGATGTCATTTCTTCGGCTGCAAACTAAAAGAAAACAGAAGTATGTCCTATTTCTGAAAATGCTACAGTGAAAATAAATGTGTGTGCTGGTTTTTCTTAATAATTCTGGTTTTTATCCTGTTTCTAAAAGAGTTATTCAATAACATACCTGTAAACAACCTTGATTGTATCTAATGATCATTGATTTGACACCGCATGAAATACCATAAATTCATAAGAATGGGTAGTTATCATGATAAGTAACGGTCCAGCTGTAATAAGTGTGGAATAAAAGTTTAAATGTGCATCTTCAAATTAATAAATAGGCATTAAGAGTTAAGCAAATAACCACCTAAAACAGGAATGTGAATTATTCACAATTTTCGCATAAGATGTTTGAAGTTTGAATGTGAATAATTTGTAAATCACTATTTGCAACGATTCAAATTTTTTAATATTTGTACACCCCTAGCATTGGTATTAATAAACCTTATATGTAAGCTGTAAGTAAGAGAATCATACACAGATATCGGTGGGAGCTGCGGTGGTGTAGTGGTTAGATTACTTGCCTCCCACCAATGCGAACTGGGTTCGATTCCCAGCAGAGTCGCCCCCAGATTTCCACATGTGGGAATCGTGCCGGACAATACTTTTGGTTGGAATTTCTCTGGCATCTCCCATTTGCCCCTGCCCTTGCATTCCGGCATTGCTCCATACTCACCTCACTTCACCTTCATTGACGCTCAAGACCTCAATGTAAAGAGCCATCCAAATATCTTCACACACTCACTGATATTGGCAACATGCAAAGTTTAGTTGTGTCTGAGGGCATGCTTACCTGACACTGCTGCTTTTATTTTTGCATTATTGTTCAGGCTATCTAGAGTGCTAAGACTGATGTGCCTGTCAATTTCCATTTTGCTAATGCATCGTTTTTTGCATACGTACTTTCACAATTTCATATTTCTTGGCAATGTGTATAACCTTTCATTTTGGTGCGGTACTAGAACCTGCCATTTTAATTATCATACCTTTTTTTGTTAGATGACCACGAAAAAATGTTTACGGTATATCCAAATACTACCTACGGATATTGTAACAGTATGTACAATAAAAAACACAATTGCAGCTCAGCTCGCATTGGCAGAGGGCCACCCAGAGGTTCCTCGGGGCCTGGGGCAAACACCAGAGTTTGGGCCTCTACCGACTAACTTCCTCCACAGGGGGTCCACGGTGGTGTAGTGGTTAGATTACTCGTCTCCCACCAAGACAAACCGAGTTCGATTTCCGGTGGGATCGCCCCTGGATTTTTGCATGTGAAAATCGTGCCAGATGATGCAGTTGGTCAGCTGGTTTTCTCGGGGATCTCCCATTTCCTTCGCCCTTGCATTCCGGCACTGCTCCATACACAACCTTGCTTCACCCATATCTGCTCTCAAGACCTCAATGTTAAGAGCCACCCAAATCTCTTCGGTCGGTCGGTCGGGCCAGGTAATTCAACACTTTTCCATGTAAGTTGTAAGAAAATTCATAAACATATATATGTTTTCTTAAAACTGTGGTATGCATAACAGCCACGCATGTTGGGGAAATAAGGGACTCTCCAAAATACAAGAAAGCAGTTGTTAAGATATAGTTAGTAAGTATTGTATATATCGCAATATATCAAACTTTGAGTTCTGCGACAGGAGTTTACTCTTCTATTGGAAGTATGTGTTTACTTTAAATTACCTAAAATACAGATGACTGCTTGTATAGCACGTAAATTACACGGAATCCCGAGTATCAATGGTTGAGAGAGGAGAGGGGGGCTCTTGTGCCGGCTCTCTACATAATTACGATGTTGTTTAAATAGCTTTCAGAGGTTTGACACAATGTACTGAACCTAAATATTTTGTAGCAAAATTTGATCACCTGTCAATAAAACTTGGCAGAATTAATTATGTACACAACTGCTCCATCATTCAGCATGACAAAATTAATTGCATTCATTAGAAGTCCACACATGTTATTAAAACGTCTGACACAGAATTTTTTTTTTTCTTTAACTAACAATTCCCTTTTTATTTGACCTTTAGCTATATTACAATATTTGTGCATAATTATTGTCCTACCTAATAAAAATTAATTAAAGCCAAGCTATGCTATTTGTGTCTTCTGTCTTTTCCACCTGAACTACAATTACATTTGTTGTAAATATCTTATAATATTAGCATTTTAAAACAATTTGTCAGATATTTACTCATTTCACAAGATACTGCATGTAAAATATTTTGATTCAACACGACCTAAGTTTGTAAATAATTTTACATTAGATGTTACATTTAGAGCTGCTGGAGGTGAGCAGAGAACTTAGAGAAATTGTTATTTATTTACCCCAGGATTAATGACTTTTATCTTAAAATGAAAACAAAAATTGAGTAGCTCAGTATTGTAATTTTAGTCAGAAGTAACAAAGTTATTACCAGTTTTAATAAATTTCTTAATCTTGCATTAACAGAAGTTATTGTGATAATGGTTAGTGCGTTTAGAGTAGTGCATAAAATTGTGATGCGAAACACTCTAGATCACAGGGTGGGTTTGCAATCGAAAAATTATGCTTTAAATTATGGTATGTAAAAAAAGAACCTAAACTTGTTTAATGTGCTCATTCATAATAGACCTTAGTTGATCATGTGCTTTTAGAGGGGTAACTAAAGGGTGGTTGGACTAGCAAATGTCCTGGTTCCCACAACATGAAGGGGTCTACCAGGTCCTAGTACATTTTTCCTTTTCTTAAAGAAAACAATATTGCCATTAGTGAGATTAGATGCACAGGTATTTATTTCTACAATTATATCAATACAATGTCAAATTTTTACCATAAAGTTTTTTGGCTTATATATATTAATAAATAATATGTCTACGATATAGTCATATTAGTGGTGTGATGTGGTAATTGGTGAGATTGTGTTAAATATTTCATTCCTATGCCATAACGTCTTTGCTTATGCAGTCTGATGAGACTGTGGTCAAGGCCAGCGAGGAGCATGATAAAGAATGTCAAAAGTTTGTAACTATATTCACTGTACGTTTGTAACTCATAGACTCCACCTGTCTATTAATTTGTGCTTGCACCTTGCAAACATAATGTGAAATATACTGGTACATCCAGCTTGAACTTCTTCGTACTTACATAGAAAAGTGAGGCGTCAGTACGACAAACTCTTTCAAGACAAATGGTTAAGTGATCCCATAAATGTTTTTTTTTTTTTTTGCGTGCTGGATTAGATAAAAAAGCAACAATAATCTCGTTTCAGTGAAAGGATACCCAACTTTGGTGTCCCAGACCTTAAGTCTGAAAAATCTAAATATGCGAGTGAAGATCATACATTTCCCAATCTTACAATTTACTCCTAACAATTTCACGTTTTCACTTTACTTATGCGCGAATAAAGTCATAAAGCCTATGGGAATGTAAATGTTATATACGGCAGAAGAACACAAAATGAGCACATAAGTAGACCTTAAGCAGGTCCTTCAAAAGTGCTTAATTAACCGTGAAAAGCTTATGTCTCAGAAGCACTATGGGTCAAAAATCAGTGACAGGATTAGCACATATTTCTATGAAGCTATCCATTTTAGGGAAGCTAGACTTCGGAGAAGTGATAGATAACTTTACCAAACTCAAATTTGGAATAAATGTCAAGGTACAATGTGTATACATAAATATACTAACGCAGAAATGAGTTACAAGTATTTGGCATATAAATTATATTTAGAATTGCAATATGTGGATTGTAGGATTTATCCATAAAATATTATATATCGGTAACACATAAATATAAGTTAATTACAAAATGCTGGATGGGCCTCTCATAAAAGATTGCCAAAGTCATGCACGTTTCTACGATATTACAACACGCCAGTCGGGAGACTGGTGGGGAGCTTCACTCTCTAGTAGATACACCTACACGTAAATTTACTAAGATAGCAACAGTGGTTAACAGCAATAAATATGGGCCTGGAGCCCAACTCAAACAAAAACATGGCAGCGGGCTCAATGATTTGACCCAAGTGTGTTGGGCTGCAACTAGATTTGCAAATGCACGTAACGAGTTATGGGAACTTCGGTTCCTGGTCCCGTAACAGGTCTCCCGGAGGCATATGAGAGATCGGCGGTTGCAATTTTCTAGTTGCGTTTGTGTGTGCATTGTTGGCTTTTCCCGAAGAGTTGCAAGGAATAGCATTATTTTAAATCTTCTGTGGAGGTGATCACTAGGAACATCACAGTATGTAGTGTTGGTGGAAAGTGGCATTAACATATTAATGGGGAAAATTTGTGATAATGTTTATGATTATATTTGTGAATTAAATTAACAATGAGAAGAGTCTATGCTAGAATGTCCTCCTTGAGTAACGATAAGCCTAAGTGCAGGTTTTATTATGTAATGTAGTGATTCATTACAACCAAAATGTAAAGAGGATACATTTATCACGAGAGGCTAGAAGTTATTCGTTGGCTTGAATTCAAAACTATTATGTGAATTGTGATTCATAAATAGAAAAGATGTGGTTCCGTTTGCATGATTGGCTAATACTTCATAATTCTTAAGCAATAATTTTAAAATATAAGCTCATGCTTGGAATTAACTAAAAATTTCCACTTTTTTATAGCAAAAATAAGGTATTCAAGCTAGCTGACAGTAATAAACACCAGGCACTGGATGAACTTATAAAACAAAATTACCCCTGATTTACANACGTGAGTTGAATAAAATACATGAAAAACTATACATTAACAATGCTTAAAGACCTGTGGAAATTTATTTTTTCATCATTAGTAGGTGCACATAATAAAAAATATATTTAAAAACGAGGAACTATGGTATACAGATTTATGTGAGGAAGTGTAGGCTTATCATAAATATGTAAATGTGTATACTAGTTGTTATTACACTTCCTTTGCAGAATTTTAAAAAAATTCACACAACAAAGTAAAAATTTGCAAAAAAAAAATTTGTTTTTAATTCTGAAGAAATCAGCCAGTTATTTTCTTCACAAATAGCTCTGTTTAATAATACACCCTTATTTTCCAATATGCATGTTGAAATTAATTAGAAAATAATAAATTAACCACAATCACCCCAATCAATTAGCAAATACATATTTGAAATGGGCTGTGTATTGAATCACGGAATGTTTTTAGGATGTGATTACTAAGTGCAAGAGCATTAGATAAAAATATTAATTACGAATAGCACAAAAAGTACCTACCACATTTACGTTTTGCTATTTGGTGCCTTTTCCAACTTCACAAATAAATAAATATGACACGTGATCAAAGCACATGATCCGCACTACAACGCTGCCTTGTACCAATTTCAAGTTGTGTTACACTGACTATCTGCCTGGAAGAAAACTCAGCACTAGTGACTGCNCGGACCTGCGCATTGGTAAAAGTCCTGAACAGATGCTTACATACCAAAAAAGATACTAAGGTAGGTGTGTATGAGCAGAACAGACAAGCGTAAGTGATGTCAGATACTGACTGGAGTGGAGAATTAAGATTTTGCTCATCGCTGTCATGGCATAATGCTCTGTATAAGAATTTTAGTAGTATGAAAATCCTCCTTCATATCAGCAGATCATTTGGCCCATCCAAACTTAGTAGTTTGCTGGAAAGCTGCCCTTTCACATTGGCAAAGAATACTGATGCCAGTAGGAATGTTTACAGCTCACTGACAAACAACTAGACGTTTATGGATCGTCAACAGTTCTCTAAATACTTTTACTCATCAGTTCAGAAGATGCAGCTATATCTAGGTATGTGTAAACATCTTAAATTATAATCATGTGCATATTGTAATCTGCTTTTCATTTCTTGTGAGTTTTGTTGTCATGATGTTACATTTTTCATTCATGAGTGCAATACCATTTTAGCATGGTTCTCACACAGTTTCTGTCATTTTTGCCCCGGCAGTGAGGGTGGTTGTATACCAGGCAGAAAGCAAGATTGCAAAGGTCGAGATGACTATGTTGAATAACTTTTGTAAAATTCTTCTACATAGTATATTACTGCTGCACTACTTTTTTTAAATTCCTTTCAGCATAAGGTATGCAAAATGCTACAGGAGTAAGATGCTAGTGCTTTAAGCACAATTCCTTTTTCACCAATAAGTTAATCTATTTTATCATTTAAGTTTTGTGTTTCACCCTACATTTAGTTTCTTTGTGATGCCAAATCATCCGATGTGTTTTTTACACAATACTTGATTTTCAGTGACTTTTATTATTATTATTTATTTAACTGCTGTAGTCATGACACTGGTGCTATTATTGCATGTAAAAACAATGGTACAGACATGGGACTTTTGGTTTGTTACTCATGGGGTCAAATACTGTGTGTGTGCCAATTTTCAGCATTAAATTATTTCTAGTGTGTTCCAAACCTAAAATTACTGGTCTAAACAGAGAAAAGGTCTACATAATAAAATAGTGTCATAGGTGAAATGATGTTTTAAGAGTGCTAGCAAAAAGTAATGTTGATGAGCCTTGCTCTCTGGCTACCTTTAATTATCAATGGAAAAAGACTGTTACTCCTAGAAAGGCATAATAAGTTGGGCTCCATCACCATCAACATTGAATTTGTCAACATATATAATAAAATAAAAACCCTCAATTAGATAGTTGAATTCTATCATTCTGTTTATTCCTTCAGTTGTAAATTTTATATACCAGTCTAACTTTTTATTGTATTTGAATGAATTTGTATTAAATATGTAACAACATCCTCCTGAAGATACTATTAATAGTTTGATACGAAAGTACATTGAGTGAAATTACTGATATTCTTACTATTAGGTAATCTCAGAAGTTTGTTATAATATGTGTTTCAGAGAAAGGTTTAGAATGTGTCCAAGTGTCCAGTCAACAGGAAAACTCCAAGTATCTCCAGAGTCTGTGAGTATATAATTAATTTTTTTAATGCTGATTTGGGCTGGTTGTAAAATTTGTGGTTTTGTTCTGATTAAGTACTGGTTAGCGACATTTTCTGTTTGCCAGTATATGGTTAAGAATAACCTACATTTAATTTGTCTGTAACTAGTAGTTATCTTAAACACAAGAATAGGTACAGATTAATGGACTAATCAGAAAATTTGCAACAAATATGTTTGTTATTCTTGGCTGATGGGAGGTTAAGTTTGTCTCTTTAAATTGTGTCCATTGTAAGCGGAAGATTTCTGTTGATTATTTGAGTACTAAGATGACAAAAGTGTTGATTACATCAGTGGGCCATAATTAAAGATAAGTAATTTATTTTCAAATGAATTGTATACATGCAAAAATGTTATTTCGGGACTTGGGTGCAATATTGGGTGCATACCTACTCAAGGAAATTGATAAAAATAGGTTAGAAACTAGAGGTCTGCAAGCCTCAGATTTTTAGTTTGAGCCAAGACAGAGCAAGCATACTGAAAAGTTCCAGAGCTCAAGCTCAAGCTCTTTTATTACGTACAAAAAATTAGTTTTATAATAAAGATCATTTTTGTTTATATCTGCAGTTCTAAGGAATAATTTTAACCAGAATATGTCTACCTTTTAAAATAAAGTTTCGTTTGTCAATAAATACACACCTATTTGTGGTGACTTTTTGAGTTTCAATGAGGTGATCTCAGTATGTTTTTCACTAATTTTTTGAGAACTTTGTAAAAATTACTTAGTATTTTTTTTAAAGTAATACAATATTACGAATGATAAAGTACATGTATAATTAATTTTTGTTCAGCAAAATATTAAATTAATGTGCTCGATTTGATGTAGACGTGTTATATTAATGGCTGAAATTTGCCAGTTTAATAAAGAAATACTTACTAATCCACTGTAATGCCGCACGTCAAAGTATTGACATCTGGAAATTACCACTCTGCTAGCTCAGAGGTAGTAACACGAGATTCCTTAAAAAGGATACCAATTAAATATTAAATAAAGTAGTGATGGCCCGATACTGAAAAAACCTGATACCAGTGAAGGTTCCGATATTTAGGATTTTACCGATCCGATACCTGTAAACTGATATTTTCATTTATCATACTGTAAGCAGACATTTGTCACTAAAGTGTATGAGAGAAACTGCTGCCTGGAAAAGTTTTGTTTGTAATAAGCTAAATAGACTTACTGTTAAGTGAGATTTACTTTATGCCCAGTACATCAAAGCAGCAAAAAAAATAGTTTAACATTATACAAAATTATAGCTCACTACAACATATTACAAAACTAAGTTAAGATTGCAAGAAGGTCGCTAGTCTACAAAAAATATGTAAAAGGACAGGAATGAAAACTAAGCTAACAAGCCATGATCATTTTGTTTACTTTGAGAAACGTACGTCGAACATAAAACTGCTATACCAAAAATAAAAATGTAATCCGTGAGGTGAAAAATAATAATGTGCATGTACATTCTAATTTGTTTTTATCGTAAGGAATTTTTTAATTTTTAATTATTATTTTTATTATTGCATATTGACATTTTAAATTAATGATGTTCTTTTTAGTTGTATTTCTGCAGCCTGATGTTAAGAGTTGAGAAAATTAAGTGTGCTGCAGAGGAGAGAAAATACTTGAGCTTAGAATGGCCATTAACCGATGTGCCGATATTTCAGTGCCGATCTCCGATAATGGTAAATGTACCGATAATACCGATATCCGATATCGGTTATCGAGCCATCACTAAAATAATGTCAAGTCCCAGTGTATTTGTTCTATACATCCCACTTCTCCCCCATCCCAAAAATATGAGATTTAGTGGGTCACAATGTGGCCATCTACATATAAACTGTTTTGTACAAAATGTTTGCCTTATTAGTAACTCATGACTCTACTCCCAATCTGTGGTGTACAGATGGTTCGTAGGGTAAACGGTTAATGTTATGACACAGACTATAGGTGCCTTGGATTTGAGGGTAAATCACACAATGACTTCATCACGACTTCTTAGTTTGGAACAGGTTTATTTAACGGGAATTTACTTATACATTCCCGGCACTGTTGCGGGACTTTATACATACTTACTGCCGATGATATACTCATACATTAGCGCCCTGCGAATTCAAGGCCTGAAAGGCCGGTTCTGGCTAACGTTTCCGACGCTGTAGGGGCATTAGGTGACAGGACAGGTCCCTGAGTAACAACGGGGTTACTTATCTGCACATGTTGCGTGGTAGTTGTTCCAGCAGTTGAGGTCTGGTGAGCTGGATGGCCCTGATACGTTCCGGCAGTTGATGAGGTCTGGTGAGCTGGATGGCCCTGCTAAAGACCCTCTGTGGTTGGCTTGCTGTACGCAGCTGGCTTCCTCTCGTCATGGCGCTTCTCGGTGAAGCTCACCACTCACTCCCGTTCTCTGCATAGGGTAGTAACTGGCTGCTTACTACCCTACCACGTCCCGGTGAGGGACCCCGTGTGCGGGCCCCCACCCGTCCTTCGCGGCTACGGGCTGCACTGGACAGTCGCACTATCTCGACATGGCACTTCCGTTGAAGTTCACCACTCGACTCCGCCTTCTCGGTGCGTTGCAACTGACTGACTTATGCAGTAACTGACTGGCTAACTCGCATCCCAACGTGGTGAAACTACTCGTCCGACGTGACTCTGGTAACTGTCTCTGATTCGGCCCTACGTCTCGCGTCCCAATTTGGCTGACCCCTTAATGTCGCTACTTACTACCTGCGCATTCCGGGGTGGCGGTACCGAACTCCACGCTACCTGCTGCTCGTTGCTTCGACTGACGGACGTGGCCGGGTTCCAATCTTCCCGGCCTTCTCTCTCGGCGCGGCTGACCTCTCTCNTACGTCTCGCGTCCCAATTTGGCTGACCCCTTAATGTCGCTACTTACTACCTGCGCATTCCGGGGTGGCGGTACCGAACTCCACGCTACCTGCTGCTCGTTGCTTCGACTGACGGACGTGGCCGGGTTCCAATCTTCCCGGCCTTCTCTCTCGGCGCGGCTGACCTCTCTCTGTGTGGTACTGACGAACTCTGTCCGGTAATAATGAACTGCTCCCAAACTAACCTCTCTATGTGGTGATATTCAACTGTCAACTGTCGTACTGACGAACTGATGTACTGTTGTGGCCAGAGGTCCGATCTCCCCCGGCCGCTCTCGGCACGGCTGACCTCTCTGTGCGGTAATAATCAACTGTCAACTGTCGTACTGACGAACTGATGTACTGTTGTGGCCGGGGGTCCGATCTCNGGGGGGGATTCTTGGCACCACTTTCCAAGCTTGTCAGCTGTTTCTCGGTGCGTGTTTTCAACTTCAGGCGGAAATACGCCTGACTATCTCGTGATTTCTCGGCGTTTACAAATTTCACGGGGCTTGCTAGGGTGTAGGAGGAAGGTGGGTGGGAGGACTGTGCGGCAGCGACCCCGTGTAATGGCCTGCATGCGCTCCTACCTCGGCTTGACCTTTCTCTGCGGTGATTAGGACTGACACGTGTCTTCCGAAGCCCCTACACTGGTTTAAGCTGGGGGGGGAGGGGGGTTGGTGACAGCACCGCTCTCTTAATACTCCTAATTACGCCACACGTCATTAGTAAAACTACACTTATCAGTCTTAAATTTATCTCATTAACTTAACTGTATGTCAGATAGCTTTACTTAAAAAAAAAATATTTTGCTATTGAATATCATATCTTATGACTGGTTTCATTCTGTGATTTTACGACTATTCCAAGTTATTCTCCTGGAAAAAAAAATGGTACAACACGACACAATTTTGCCCAAGATGGTCTTAAAGATAACGGTGAGTGTCATTTTAAAACCTGATATGGTTAATTAGAAGCTGGAAAATGTGTTTGGTACATTACGTATGTGTCAGCACTGACAAGAGCTATTTTAATACTCTGCCACCAAATTCAAAATTTGTTTACACATTCAAAGATGTAGTGGAATTGAAAATTGAGAAAATGGCCTCACTGTGAGATAGTCAATGAAATTTTGTTTTGTTTCAACTCAAATGCAGGACAAATATATTTTTATCTAAAAATTAAAAACGTACATAGTTCTAACCTCTATACTATACACAACATTTGGTCTGCTTATGGTTTAAAGTTAAACATCACAATTTTCCTGTATTTTAATGGTGAAATTCATTCTCCATTTTTTTTCACGTATGGTTATGATGTTCAGATGTCTAAGTTAATAGGTGTTAATAATTATCTCTTACAAAGCTGGAATTTTGTGCATAAGCCATTTAAAAAAAATTTGCTGTGTAATGTTCTCTTTGCATGCTACTAACTAACTCTACTAAATTATAATAATTAAAATATATGTGTTTACATTATTTTCTTCCAAACACGTAAGAATATACTGGATAATCGAAGTTCAATATTTGATATGCAATGTGTAATGACGCAATATTCCTAATTTTTGGGACACGTGTTTAAATTTCTTTTGTTTTTCTTAAGCTTTGACAAGCTTCTTAATATTTTATCGGGCAGACGTTTGCTATTTACGTTTATCAGGAGTCCGGTAGTTGTTTCGTTTCGAACATCGTGGTTTTCAGTTTTCGTGAAGCGTCACCATTATTTAGAAACTTTCATNGTGAAGCGTCACCATTATTTAGAAACTTTCATGCTGCGTCGTACAAATTTTATACGAGAAGTTTGTTTATCTGTATGTTGACGGCGTCGACAGTTTTAGTTCCTCCGGCGCAGTTTTAATGTGTACAATGAAGTTTCGTTAATGAGTCAGTTACGATAACGTGTTGAGAGCGCGACACAGCGCAGTTTTGGATGACGCTGATGGCAGATGCCGGATGCCGTGCACTTATCTTAGGAGAAGGGGGCAATAGGCCTGCATAATAAATACTAGTGGTGTCTATCACCTAAGAAAGAAAAAGTAACCAACCGACGGAGAAGACGCGTCGGGCGTGAAGAATTTCACCCACACCGGCAAGCACCCGTGACCGTTAAATCTTTTTTTCACATTTCTTTTTGGCTTATACTAACCTAAATTCTATCAAATTATTTCCGCCGGTGTGGGGGGTTGTTAGGGTGCCAGGAGGGAACGAACATCCCTCCTGCCTTCGTAACTTTGTCTTGCGATGCAAGTTTTGAGAAATGAATAATCTGTAAATGACGGTGGCGCTGTTCTGCACTTGTATATTTATCTGTGAACGGTTTGTACTCTGCATACAGGAACTTCGTAGGTGAACTGTGTCACTTAAATGATAAATAAAGTATAGAACAAAATATTCTGGAACTTGAACTTCTTTCTTAATTAATCGGCGTCCATTTTACTGAGTCTCGTGTTCTACCTTTGAGCAAGCCATGGCTACGTAACATCGGCAGTGTAACTGCGGCCGAACGTTACAAATGGTAATAAGCAAATTTTAAATGCAAATTCAAATTAGAGCATAAATACTGCTACGAGCTATAGAAAAAGTTTTTTTTTGTAACCTTGACATTAATTTTTTACAGTCTTTTTTCAATACACCTAGCAGCAAAGAGTAGTGAATAATTAATTTACTGGCAGTTATGCAATTTATGGATTTGTATATTGTATTTTATTTGAATTAATCAAACANTAGTGAATAATTAATTTACTGGCAGTTATGCAATTTATGGATTTGTATATTGTATTTTATTTGAATTAATCAAACAGATTTAAGGATTATTAATTCTACACTACAAGTAAACCAAATGGTTTAACATTTTATACTATCTCATTTTCATTTAATGTTTTTTCAAAGTAAAGTAGCTGCATAATTTAAAAATAAATATATAACTACAAATACTAAAACAGAGCTCAACTAATTATAGACATACATTTCATTCCAGAACATAAGTTACACTTTGAGTTTGAGATTTCTTAAGACTTATTTAGTTGTCACAACCAGTGAATTGTAAGCTTCATGTTCGGCTGTAACAATATGGACAATTGCGAAAGATTAAAACTTTAAAATCTTAAAAACAACTCTGTCAAGTATATTTTATATTTGCATGAATTAATTAGGAATAAATGCATGTACAGTAAGAGTGTTTGTAAAATGACAGCAATTATGGCATACTATTACTCGCCCTAATTTTCGACAGTGTGAATTGAGAATTTGATTAGGTAAGGCAAAAGTGTTTGAAATTTAAAGTAACTTGTAAATTGCCATACTGAAATATGCCTACTCTGTCTTACTTTAATTTTAATGTATGCTACAGTGTAAACATTTAACTAATAAGTAGTAACATTATTTTAACTGTATAAACTGTATTTTAACTGTACAGATAAAAGATTAGAGAAGAGTAATGGAAGATAACCAAAAGCAGAAAGTTCTTAGTTGCCGCTGTCCTATATGGCTGAAATATTTTTGATATTCTATACACTGCAACAATGAAATCACGAGTGGTAGTGGTTTATGTGGGCTATAAACTTTAGAGTTCGCACACATAGGGTTCACACACATACCACCCCACCCATCTATGTCTAAAAACAAAATAGTTTCTCATTTGCTATTTATTTTTCTTGCACACCCAAAAAAATAATCAACAGACCATTGTTTAACTATATTTACGATAAAAATATTTTAGTACAGAAAATAATTGATTGATTGGATAGTTTTAGAGTTACATCGAGTTTTGTTTGAACGTTTTTCGGCCGCGCAATGCGAGCACACAGTGCTGTTGAGTTTCCTGCCTACGTGCAGAAGTTGTGGGAGCACGGAGAAGGTGCAGATAAGGACAAGTTTCCTGTGTTTTTTTGCGGCNACGGAGAAGGTGCAGATAAGGACAAGTTTCCTGTGTTTTTTTGCGGCTCCGGCCAGCACGAGGGACTGGCTGGAGGAGCGGCAGTCGTGCTAAGAGACAGTAAGCACTGAGGCGGTGCGGTGCACACAATGCTAAAAACCTGCAAAATTTAGCTCTATAATCAAATAATATTGCATTGTTAAAGNTAGTGAATAATTAATTTACTGGCAGTTATGCAATTTATGGATTTGTATATTGTATTTTATTTGAATTAATCAAACAAATTTAAGGATTATTAATTCTACACTACAAGTAAACCAAATAGTTTAACATTTTATACTATCTCATTTTCATTTAATGTTTTTTCAAAGTAAAGTAGCTGCATAATTTAAAAATAAATATATAACTACAAATACTAAAACAGAGCTCAACTAATTATAGACATACATTTCATTCCAGAACATAAGTTACACTTTGAGTTTGAGATTTCTTAAGACTTATTTAGTTGTCACAACCAGTGAATTGTAAGCTTCATGTTCGGCTGTAACAATATGGACAATTGCGAAAGATTAAAACTTTAAAATCTTAAAAACAACTCTGTCAAGTATATTTTATATTTGCATGAATTAATTAGGAATAAATGCATGTACAGTAAGAGTGTTTGTAAAATGACAGCAATTATGGCATACTATTACTCGCCCTAATTTTCGACAGTGTGAATTGAGAATTTGATTGGGTAAGGCAAAAGTGATTTGAAATTTAAAGTAACTTGTAAATTGCCATACTGAAATATGCCTACTCTGTCTTACTTTAATCTTAATGTATGCTACAGTGTAAACATTTAACTAATAAGTAGTAACATTATTTTAACTGTATAAACTGTATTTTAACTGTACAGATAAAAGATTAGAGAAGAGTAATGGAAGATAACCGAAAGCAGAAAGTTCTTAGTTGCCGCTGTCCTATATGGCTGAAATATTTTTGATATTCTATACACTACAACAATGAAATCACGAGTGGTAGTGGTTTATGTGGGCTATAAACTTTAGAGTTCGCACACATAGGGTTCACACATACCACCCCACCCATCTATGTCTAAAAACAAAATAGTTTCTCATTTGCTATTTATTTTTCTTGCACACCCAAAAAAATAATTAACAGACCATTGTTTAACTATATTTACGATAAAAATATTTTAGTACAGAAAATAATTGATTGATTGGATAGTTTTAGAGTTACATCGAGTTTTGTTTGAACGTTTTTCGGCCGCGCAATGCGAGCACACAGTGCTGTTGAGTTTCCTGCCTACGTGCAGAAGTTGTGGGAGCATGGAGAAGGTGCAGATAAGGACAAGTTTCCTGTGTTTTTTTGCGGCTCCGGCCAGCACGAGGGACTGGCTGGAGGAGCGGCAGTCGTGCTAAGAGACAGTAGAGCACTAAGGCGGTGCGGTGCACACAATGCTAAAAACCTGCAAAATTTAGCTCTATAATCAAATAATATTGCATTGTTGAAGNGAGGCGGTGCGGTGCACACAATGCTAAAAACCTGCAAAATTTAGCTCTATAATCAAATAATATTGCATTGTTAAAGGAAAATAGCATCAATTTTGAGTTAATAATACTTAATATTTAAAAGTTTGATTGAACAATATATTTGTCAAAATGATTGAAAATTTGGTTTGCTAGAGTAGAGAACACGGCCTCATGCACCGCCACTGCGCAAATATATTGCTGTACTGCGAGAGCAACACTTAATTCTGAGGCAACCATAGTACAACAATGGGGAAAATCAAGGCATGCTCGCAAAAATTTGTATTCAGAGGGAGTGAGTGTTGAGAAAATTTTCAAGTTTAAGTTTGTAATTGCTGAAAATAATTTTGCATCCTTGGACAAAATTATATTGTATAAACAAATAAAAAATGTTGACTTTACTTTTAGTAGCATGTTGAAAGTGCAACACGAGTGTGAAAATTTTGTAATAATAGATACAATTGCATATAAAGTGATAGATGATAGTGTTGTGAAAAAGCAAAATTATTGTAAATTTTATAGTGTTCGTTAATTACAAAATTATAATGGTCACAAAGTGCATAGTGCCCAGTATGCATTAAGTGATCATAGCCTCCATCAAATTACATTCATATGCTACCTGCTGAGATGCATCAATTTTCTAACACTATTGTAAAAGTAACAACAAAACAGAGATATAAAATTTCCATTGAGGCAAGGAATTATAATTGGTGTTTTGCATTGTTTGAGCAAAAAAAATGCAAATTGGGTGTACATTTTTTTTCCGTCAATGGTGTCACNCGGAGATATAAAATTTCCATTGAGGCAAGGATAATTGGTGTTTTGCATTGTTTGAGCAAAAAAAATGCAAATTGGGTGTACATTTTTTTTCCGTCAATGGTGTCACGCTTTACTGCTGCAGTACAAGCTCTCTTCTGAAATTTGGTTCTTATCTGTATAATAGTTGGACTGTTTTTCAACGTGACACTACACCCCACAACACAACAGTATTGAGTGATCTTTCGTGGTTTGTTATCGAGGTTTAATAAACACTGAAATGTCATGTTTACATATCAAGCTTCCTGCACGTGTCCCACCAAAAGCTTAGGAAGCCTGTCGCAGGAGCGCAGCACACGCCGTTCGCACACTCCTTATAAACAATTACATTTTCAAGTTCCTTCAGAGCCTTCGCAGCTACCATAGCTACCCTGCGGTTAAAAAAAGTTCCCTTCATACTTCTTCCCTGCAGACAAGCCCCTACGTTGTATTGTTTCCCTCCTCCTCTGGCTTGAACATAGGGTTGGATGTATGGGAGATAGTGAAGTAAAACTAATTTATCAGTATATAAGTCATGTTGTTATGCACCCTACTTGCTGGGATGTTGGTTCACCTCCTGTTTTGACAACCAGGTGAGGTAACTTGTAATTGTTGCCACACTACCCTGCTCACTCCTGAGTCTCTTTTAGTCCATTTAAAGTATCTTCTGCTAAAATGCCATATTGTTAAAAACGTAAAATGGTCCCTTAATGGGAAAACTACCTTGCACCCTGGGTCAGAATCCACCATTGCATGGCATACGTCCTGACACGCCTTGGATTTCCATGCTTCTCAGAGCCTGCATATGTGATTAGCACCTGATGCACTGCTACTCAGGTTAGTTAGGTTCTCTTGGGTCACAAGTCATAAACTGTAAAACTCTGTCCTTGATGCCCAAGATACACCAGGTAACAACTCTATTGTTTCCATACTATGATGCAGTCTGGTTGGATGGTTGCTTCCCCTATACACAGGGGACAGACAGATAACTCTCCTTTACAGTTTCTTAAAAGATTACTCCAAATACCTATCATAGCCTTAATTGTATTCTCTGAAACCTTATACAGCAAAGGGCAACCATATTCTCTAAGTGTCTCTTGGCAAAACTACTGCAGAAAATGCCCCTCTGCCTGAAATGCTGTTGTGCGTAAACTGAACTTACCAGGATTAATTTCTTACGGTAACAATCACTACAATTAATGATCCTGATTTTGCATTGCTTTGAGAAATTCCCTTAAAAACAAGAAAGTAATGGAAGACTAGATTTAGTACCTGGCACTTGGGATAAAACCCACCTTACTAGGAGAATTTCCATTTGGCTGACATCTCTCCCCGCTCTCTCCTCTATCACCACCCTCAACAAGGCAACAACATGTGTGTCACACAGGATAGCACTGTACGATAGCTCCTTCATTGCTACTGCAGTTTATAGTGCCTATCCACCTGAGTGGGAGGGCATAGTCTACATACAATACGTATAATTATACAGTCCAGGTCACAACAGTTCTCCTTTGATGTCAAGAATGACTGCCACCCTGACCTCTTGTGTCTGTCATATGCAGTAAGCAAGATGGCCAACCTCTTTCACTCTCCTTACCTTATTTTCTTCTATTGGCACTATTGGCATCTACAGTCAGGGCTTGTCTGGTTGTGCATATAATATGACTTAAATAAGTCCCTTCTTATGAACTTAGTTTTCCGACTGCAATTCAAAGCTAATTAAAAAAAGAAGAATTGGTAACATTTCAAAATTAATTAAAGGAAGATAAAAACAGATTATAACTATTCTCTCTGGCCCTGTTAGCTACAAATCCTCCACACAAATACTTAAAGCATCACATTTTAAAAATCAAACAACACAGTAATAATGCAATACATTGATGTGCACTAAAAATAAAACCTCCAAAAACATTCAGTGAGACTTGGAAAACTTGCACTTAATGTCAAGGCCCATCAAGGTAGGTAATGGTGTCCAACACCTCTTTTCCCACCACTGGCGCTTTACTGGTCAGGTTGAATGTTCAAATGACCCTCTGGGAACTGGACATAGCAAGTAGTTACCAAACTAATTATAGAAGTTAGTATAAATTCAATAACTGTTGTTTTCACAGATTTGTTTTAAAATTTTACATTTTAGTCTTTTAAATGTTCTGTTGTGGTACATGAGAAATAAATCTTTTAACTTAAAATCACATTGCGTGTATTCTTGATAGTTCTTTCATTTCTAGAACATTTCAAATATTATTTTTAATTATAGAGGAAACATGTTTGGTTTCAGTATGTCTGGGAAATATAATTGAAACACAAATCTTTTCTTTAGCAACCTGGTAATGTAACTTCATGGTCTGTGACTGCATACAGGTGTATGATTTCACATCAGAAGATTTACAGGATCTGGGTGAAATCGGAAGGGGAGCATTTGGAACTGTTAATAAAATGGTACATAGGCGAAGCAACACTGTTATGGCAGTAAAGGTAAGTGTGACATACCTATTTCAAATCGTTATATACATTGTGATTCAAGATTATTTTTATGAGGGCCACATTTATTTGCATGTTTATTGATAGTGAGAACAAGGAAACAGAATAGTATAATAAAGTTTGAGTTTTTTACAGAGGGGAATAAGAGTGCCATAATTATAACTGGTTTGTGGTTAATGGAACACTTTTTAAATTAACCTCTGAAAAAAAAAATTGTTACCCAAACTTGTGTACACTTCATGTATCTGAGCGACTTGCTTGTAGTAAAGTTGGCAATAAAGTTTGAAAAGTTTTATAACTTTACGTGAGGTTTAAATTTATAGACTTTTTATGAAATTTACGTTTTAAACATATGAGTAAGAACTAACATGTTTACATCCCTAACAATTTCACAGTAACGTTTGATATAGTCTGTTCACTGTTAATTAAGCACTTTTGAAATCAATCTTTGAAAAATATCACTGCCACTGCCTACATATATTTTACAGGCACACTGACTGGCATGCACCCAATGTAGATGGTAACAATGGAGGGGATGATTAAAAGTGTTAAGTAAACATTTGCGAGGACAGAAATGATTTTTTTTTTTTTAATGCATATAATAAGAAAATGTGTAAAATATTTACTTTTTTTTTCTATCATTTCACTTAACAGATAAATGAATAAATTGATCAGACCCATTGGAATGTTAATTTTACATATTGTGGAAGAGTACACAAAGTTCATACAAGTAAATATGAAGCAGGGCTTTCAGAAGTGCTCTGTTTGCAATGAACAGCGTACAGATGCATTAAATAAAGTCATCGGGTTTATGGAAATGTTAATTTTATAAATGGCAGACAAAATACATGGTGGGCAGATAAATATTGGCTAAGCAGGGCTTTCAAAAGTGCTTGGGTAACAAAGAATATGCTCTCACTGTTGTCTGTAGTATCTTGGGCTTCTTACAAAGTATCTTGGGCTTCGAATAATTAATCCAAAAATTTACATGCCAGATTTTGGAGAATGTTTGTTTTATTTTAATTGCAGTTTTGGGTGTTTTGTGTGTTTGAAACTAGAGGATACGTTCAACCGTTGACGAAAAGGAGCAGAAGGAGTTACTGATGGACTTGGAAGTAGTCATGAAATCCAATGAGTGTCCCTACATTGTCCAATTTTATGGAGCTCTATTTAAAGAGGTATTCAGTTTTGCAGTAGAATCTGTTATTCTTATATGAAGTTATTACTAACAGAATTGATGCACAGATAGTAAACAAAGTATTGGAAATGCTAAAAATTAAGATAAATTAGTTTTTGTTGGCTATGCTAGAGAATTTTTTTTTTCTTTGTAGAGCCAGTTCCAATGCATGGCATAATTTCTAACGCTGTAAAAGGCTAGGTGTAAAATATTTTAATTGGAGGGAAAAATTGTAGATTGGCATTGATCCACGGCATTTCAGATAAGACTTAACATACTATTATATTACTACAAGTTGCCTAGGGCGTATTAAAGTTCATGAGGGATGGCTATCTTTAAAAAAAACCTAAATTTAACTTTATGATTTATTTACAATATTATAAAAACACACACCTATTATTCACATTAAACTGCCTCTCTCTACTTTTAATACTTGCTTCCTTTAGTGAGCACAATATTAAATGCCATACACTATTATAATTACCTACCGTAATTTCCTTATCATTGTCTTTATACTAGATACAGTCACTTGATCCTCACTTATTATTTACACATTTTCCATTGCCATACATTAACCTCTGCCCAAATGTATGCCATGCACACATCAAGTCCCGCTTTCCCACAGTACAGCTGGTCAGTCTCTCTCTCTATTTTCACAATGCTTGCAGACCACTCACTCACTGGTCACTATTGCTGCTCGTCACTCTGATGGTACTACACATCTAGCGCTAATTGCAGTGCTAGATTCCAAAACTCTGGATACAGAGGCACACCAGAGCTTATATAGCCCAGTTGGCTTGGCCAAGAAGGTTCTTCGTACCCCGAGTCATGCTGAGGTGGAGGTGGGGTGATGACCAGAAAATTTTCACAGCAACGAGCAACATGACAAATGCATTATTATTTTTTGCAAAAACTGTAGAGTTTTTAGCTCAGAATGACAAAACACATGTTTACCTTCTAGTAGTTCATTTTATTTATGCCAGGTTGTGCGACGAGTCAAGTACAGGCAGAAAAAACCTGTCCAAATAGTTAGGGTAAGTACAAATAACTGCAAGTACACATGTATATACTCAACATGTATGTACTTACAATTGGGTCACAGCCTTGGTAAGAAGTCGCCAAATGATGTATGTAGCAACAGTTTCATGCAGCTTACAATATTTACAGTGCCATTGTCATACCAGAGCACTAGGAATTCCGATAATTACGATATCGGCTGGTTTCGATATATTGGTACCGGTATCGGCTCAGCCCTAGTTGTATGGTCTAAAAAACACTACAGTCCTTTAAAGAGTTGTAAATTAATTTTCCCAATGGTTTTTATCTTTTATCTGGTAGCTTTTGACAACACCTACATCCCTTGAGCCCCTGTACTCAAGATTGGAATCTAAAGGTGGCTTGTTAAATAAATAAATAAAATCAAACGGCGCACATTTTGTTGTGTATTTCGTGGAATATACCAAAGGTTTTTTTGTTTTGGTAATCTGCAACTAACATGGGTTTATAATCACTGCCCATATAATTTATATATATTGATACCTGCCCAATGCTATGGTTTATAAGTAGGTATTGCATCTGCTCTCTGCGTAAGGCGCTAGCGATTGATGCTGGCCCTCCGTGTTAGGGCGTAGGAATATGTCGACATACTGTCCCTAGTGCTAATTTACCAAATCAATACACTTCCTTTGTGAGTTCACATAATCGAGTTTTATTGTTGCTTAACAGGTTAACTGGTACATGAACTCACGAGACAACTCTCCCCTCCCCTCTTCCTATGTAGGCTACGTATGGCTTGACGCGACGATTTTGCGTCGTGGAGGGCAAGATTCTTCACACTTGGTGTAGAACTCTACTTATCTGACTTGCGGTGCTGGTCTTCTCTCAGCCGGCGATCTCTGGACTGCTTCGTCTCTCTGTAGGTAGACTGGAACGTCTAGGCTGCGACACTCTCTCTCTATCGGCGTTGGCGTCTCGACGCCCTCTTGAACTCCCGGCTCTCTTCCTCACTGCTCGCTCGACGACGTCTGACTGACTGATCGATCCTCGCACTGGCTTCGTCCGGCTCCGATCCTCCTCCTCGTGGTTTTGTAAGCTCGATCGCCATATTCAACTTGCACCATCTCTGCACGTGTCCGGGGCGGCCGCCGCATCCCCCTGAGTCGTAAAACACGTGGGCGGCACTCCGGCGCACGTGGGTCCGGCGTCGCCCCTCGACTCTGGTATGGAAGTTTATTGTTCCGTTCTGCATGTGCGGGAACTCTTGGGTGGCCTCTTTGGTTCGGCGCACGTGTTGTTCTTATGCCTCCGGATATTGTGTCGTTATTATCCCAGCACGCCCGCCAAAAGCTCTCAATGTTTATGGCGGTAGCTAGCCTGGGACAGGCGCAGCCGCTGGTGTGGGCTAAGCGTCCCCGGCAGCTGCGAGATGCAGCTGCACCCGCCTTCCTTTGCACGTGGTCATTCCGCCGGGCTGTCCAGGCGCCATTCTTCCATCACGTCCACCAAACCCTTAATCCTTATTGCCTGTCGTCCGCCTGCGAGCTTCGCCAGAGCGTGTGTTCTGACTAATAAAATATAGGGACACAGAATGCGTCAGTATATATATATATATATATATATATATATATATTTATTTATTTATTTATTTATTTATTTATTTATTTATTTATTTATATATATATCTATCTATCTATCTATTAATCTATACACTTGAAAAGGGGCATGTAGGACAAGCAAATAAAAAATTATTCTTTGTTTTGAATATGAACTAACATAACTAACTAATTTTTCATTTATCTGCTGAAATAGATATATTATTAACTTAAGTTATCATTATGGTTTTGTATTCAAATAAAATACTTACCTTAAAACACATTATTATAACTTTTATGACATTTGAAATCTATTCAACAAAATTCTTTGAAGCACAAATCCTTTCAGTTCCAATGAGCATGGTAATTTATTAGATGTGGGGTTATTGGTCAGGGTACTTAAATCCCATAAAATAATGTGACCACAAAACAAAGAGCTTCTAATGCAGATTCCATAAAATACATTAAAATAACAAGTGATTGGAGGTACAAGAAATATTTCATGTTGAATAAAATATAAATCCATAGTGAAGTTATTTTGGATTGAATGGTCCAGTTTAATAGTCACATTTAAAAAACACTTGGACCCCTGCAACTGCTACAAGACTTCAGTTACAAACTAAATTACACTGGTCTGGGTAATTTTAATTGTAAATTTTTGCTAGCTACTTCATGGAGAATAACTCGACAAATCAAAACAAAAGCATTGGCACATTGAAAATTTGTTTCGAAATTGTCAAACAGTTGTTACTTAACCAAGTTGCACTATCGTCGAAAGAACCTACCTCGTAAACTACTTTTCTGTACTTTGGAACTTGTTTACATTTTGGTTAAAATACTTTAACCAGTAGCATTCATTTCAGGCTCATTCCTTACTGACTCCATTATTTTATGTGTACTGAATTCTTATGCAATGGGCTAAAGTAATGTTTACCTCTACATACGTTTTACATTTAGCTTCTTATAGTAGCCTACCTCTTGTGCTGTAATTGCTAACACAATACAGCCTACGCAGGCACTTCAGTTGATGGATACTGTACTTTGCAAAGAACCTCTCATAATGGTCTAGCAGGAGCGCACACACAAGACTCACTGTTCTTCAGAAGTGGCTACCACAGTTGTTTATAGTTTACAATGAAATGTTAAAAATCAAGCTTCATGAATTAATTTATTACATTTCAGCTGATTTAATGCTAAAAATTTGTTTGCATTTCACTTCAACACCCAGAACTTACAGTAGCAAAAATGCCATTTCCAGATATGTACACTGATTTAGTTTTTGCATAAAATATTTTAATAAAAAAAAAAATTCCAATGAGACACCACCTCCAATATTACAAAAACAAATTACAAGGCTTACTAAATTCATTTATAGAATCAGTTAAAAGAAAGTGGACTACCTCTTGCAAGGCAATATTTCTCAAGTATATCCAGGCTCACCAGTAAAAATATATTGTATTTGCTTTGATAACTGTGCTTAAGTTTACTTCTTTGATATTAATGATTCAGTACCCACTACTGTATTAGGTTTCGCAAAATTGACTTTTGTACCTGAAAGTAAAAATTGTAGTAATAGTCTTAAGTTGCGAGTGAAACACAAAACATAATTAATCTTGGAATTTAATATTTTCCTACAAATGTAAGCTTAAAAATTTACATACAAAGCTACACTTCTGAAATGTATGACATTTATGAGCGTAACTTACTGTAACTGTCAAATTGTCAACTAAGTCTTCACAAACACTTCTGACAGGGCCAGACTTACCTTCTCTACTTAGTAATGCCTGGCAAACTCAAACCTAACTGAAAATTGTGTAACCAAGCATGACAATAACACAGATTTTTGGCAATCATTTTCATAGCCGATAATAGTAAATATATCTTTACACCAGACAAAAAAAATTACATGAAATAGGGCTAACTAAATCTATGCTATTTCAATACACAGTTTACAAAGAATCAATAAACACTATAGTCAGTTCACGACTGGAAGAGACTTTCTTGAAGCCCTGCTAAAGATCTACTTTCAAGCCCATTTCGTATCCTTCCGCCAAAGGTAAACAAACATTGCCATGTGGCAGTCACATGGCAATGTTTACATTCCACTGTGTGTGTAACATGTGTTCATACATGCACGTACCCATTATAAAAGTCATATATATATATTATTAATGGATATTATACAAGCGTAAAGTTTTTAATCTTGAGAATTTCACACAAAACAATATGCGATGCCAGCGAAAAACATTTCATTCTATAAACCCAAAATGTGAGTATTTTGATGAATCAATAGTTGTTGTCTATTTATAATCGGTTGTTAGTGGCTTTCAATAAATTCTCGTACATCGAAGGCAAGATCTTCAGTATTGATCAAAATTGCTACAGACGTTAAAATGGCGTGGTGGTAGACTGAGTCGGATGTTTCGCGCAATTGTAAAATGTTATTTAAAAATGGTTGTGACGGTTTTCGACAAGACGGCAGAGTTTGCGAGTGAAGGATTCTACGTCTTCGACAATGTGAAAACAAATCTTATGTGCAAATACTGCAACATTAGAATAGTGGCAAAGGAAAGACACGTGCACGAAACACATAAAAACAAAAGAAATCATTACAAATTAAAATCATACGTTATTAAAAACCAATCAATAAAGAGCGGATATTAGTCAAACAAGACAAATAAATGAATTATTATAGGTTAAACAAGATAATCACACACATTCTCTGGCACGTTTGTCAACAACACAAGGAACGAAGGTTAGTAAACAAATGGCCGCATTACTTTCACCTTGAGCGTGATCATGCGACTATGCAAGAAATGTTAAAATCTAAATACGTTAGCATCACGTTATTAATAATTGGCATAATAACATACAAGTCTTTTCGACACCCATTTGTAAGCGATAAATTAACAATTACGTTAAAACTTTGGAACTATTTCCTCTCAAATTAAAATTGACATGTGGGCTAACAGAACTGACTAAATCTATAATATTTCAATATAGGTACAGTATAATAAAAATCCATTAAAAATGTTTTGTAGTAGAGTTATTTGATTTCCAAATTGTAGCCAACTTTGTGATGGATACATATGATCAGACAGCGATTATCATAAGTATTAGGTATGGCAAGGTATAATAGCCACTCATATCATTTACAAAATGGAATTGCTGATACCGAATAAAATTTCATTCTAAGATCTAACAAGCATTATGCATATACTTTAATTTTGGAGTGCTTTCACCCACAGCATTACTACAAGTATGATAAATATGTTAGAATACAAGTAGAGAAACAGACTTTAGAAATCATTTGCACACATAAATATACACTTTAAAATAGGACAGACCCCCCTAGGTTTGGAAAAAAATCTGTAGTGCACAATATATACGTGTTAATTACCATAATACATCTACTACATTAAACTGTTAACAAAGCTGCATCGTTTCAGTATTCTCGTTGTGTGCTATGTATAACACTTGACTTGGTCTATATCTTTGTAAACACAGGCCTACATATGACATATACAAAGGCCCACTTGATGAAATTAAAATAAAAAAAATTTCGTGAGTATACACTGAAAACAGACCTACACTCCCACAGAGTAACCATCTGAGAAATGAAACTTCCTACCATAAAGTTCACAGGTTTGAACAGGGCTGGGTGTTGTACTGTCCCTTCCCAATTTTCATGTTGCTCATGACAGTGGTAAATCACAGTAGTAGAACACCTTGCCGAAGCTACCTTGAAAACCCCGCTTCCATCATTGTAGCGTAGCCTGACAAACGATGTCAATGACTTGTACGATTCACAACCCATTATCAATAGTAAAAAAATGTTTCTACACGTAAATTATGCACAGTAAACGAATGTATTTGCAAAACATTTTGTGTACTCCATAAGCCTACGCTGTCATGTTTACATGATGCCAGTAAGATTTCGAAGCATATCCACAGCACTTTGTTGCCTGAAAATAACCTCACGCATATTCCCAATGCATGCGCTATCATGCACTTTAGCTCTTGTAGTTTCAAAGTGTTTCCGCAGGTAATATGTAAAACACCAAACCACTGCAATTTGCTTATAAATGCCACACACAACACTTTATATTCACTTTATTTGTAATTCTATTATAAATTTGTTGCACGAAGTAATGTTAACAACCGCAAGATCTGCCACCATTACCCAAAACTGCTACATTCAGTTTGTATTTATTCGAACAAGAATGCAACAAAAATAAACTAAAATAAATTAACAAATAAAGAAAGGAATTTTATTTTAGCAATATAAAAATACTTTAAATATTACTGTGAATTAAGGACGTTACTTCTACAATTACTGATGACAGTACAAAGTGTATACATTAACTTAAAATATTTTGTATCTCGGTATAGGCAATGCGGATGTTGGCTGACATTTTAAGAGCTCATTACGTCGATAAAAGTTTCGCCCTCCTGGGCTGGTCTTGTTGTGCGCGCTATAGTGGACTGTTGCTGTCGCCAGTCGTCACGAGAGATACCATATTGTCGTGTGACGGTTTAGGAATTTTAGAGCGATGCTGGCCCACAACCACTCACCCCCCGAGTATAACCAGGCGACACGTGGCACGAGGCAGATGGTGGACCGCAGCCACGTGTCTTGCTGCGCGTCCTGCTGTGTAGGCCTCCCTGCCACCCCCCTTCATCCCCGTACGCCTATAGCCTGCCGGGAGATCTGTGGAGCGCAGGGATTTCTCGAGATATCAGCAAATTATCATGTGTATTTCGCCTAAACTCAAAATATACGCACCACGGAAGGAATAGCTGACGAGCTGGATTGGTGCCGAGAACACCCCCCTCTTAGCTAACCACAGGACAAGGTGGAAAAGCCCCGAAAAAATAGCTGACGAGAGTAAACTAGGGGCGAGGTACTACACCCCTCCCCCCCAGCCGGCCAAACCTTCAGAAACCAGGACACGTGTTTTGAAAGGCATTGTTCTGCGTTCTACCACTCCACCCCCCTCTCCTCCTCCCCGCCACAAGGCGCCACGTGCCGGCAATTAAGACTGAAGGCTGGCAAGCATAAAAACCCCGTTTCGATAGTAGTGGGGATCAGTTAATTACTACTGCCCAGAGTAGGAGGTCAGTCAGTTGATTAGTAACGCGCAGAGAGGTCAGTCCGAGAGAGCAGTCAGTCGAAGATCGCCGAGCAGAGAGTTAGGTCAGGGGTTCGGACCCCTGGCCACGTCAGTACGTCAGTAGAACAGCAGTCCAGTGAGAC
>NQII01003293.1:140575-151828 GCA_002778355.1 Clitarchus hookeri | reverse complement strand
CCTTCTTCCAAGGCCTACCACTTCGCCGGAGCTCATTCCCAGATGACAGCCTACCAACACTCACCGCTGAGTTAAGTATAAAAATCGTCGCCCAGAGAAGCCCCACTCAACCACGAAGTCGCCCAGTGAATACGAGTAGTCAAATTAGGTACCACACCTCGGAAGGGCTGATGTATGTAGTACTTGTGGAAGGAAGGAAGGAAGGAAGAAACTCCAGACAATATATTCATCATTAACAAATGAAACAGTAAAAGGCTTCATTATTACAATACCCTCAACCTCCAAGCACATTATAGGCTGTGCCTGGGGGCATTAACCATGACACTATNGAGGCATTAACCACGACACTATAAGCCACACTGTCTTGCACAGTGGCGGTATAGCGTCAATATATTTCCGCATATTTTACACCAGTGCATAAATTATGCACCCTAACTTTTTATCACCAAACCATAAAATAAAAAAATTCTCCGTAATTTACACAGTATCTTTTATGAGCAACATGTAACAAGATGTGGAATGGCAGCTGGCGGCACAGAACATGGCTGGCCAGCAGGCAGTAACCCCTCTCTGGAGACATGCCTGGAGGGAGAAAGGTAGAGCCACCCTCCCCTCCATCACTCACTCCAAGCAGGAAGTAGGCCAGCCATGCCTCTCGTACCTCCCTCCCCTTCCACTTGTAGTGATGCTAGGTAGCTAGTCATGCCACGCCTCTCCACCCTCCTCCCCCTTCTCCTAGCTGCAGCTAGTCTTGTCAGCCACCCCCTACACCTCAACACCCTCACCATAGACGCACCAATCTGCTGGACACGCCATACACGCCATATCGGCGTGGGTCAGTTCAAGGCCAGTGTAGGATGGCCTACCAGATTTTTCTTTTAAAACACCAATAATTATTTATTTTTCATTTTATTTCAGAAGGATTTAATATTTGTTTTTGTTTTATTTTTGCTTTTTTTTTTTTTTTTTTTTTTAAATTCTATTTTAGTTTATTAATTGCATATATTTATCAGTGTTCTTTAAATTTAGTATTGCCAAAGTGTAAAAGTTGCTAGAATATAAACAATCACTGTTTCACCAGGGGAAGGGTTGAAAGTGTGACATGAGAATAGAAGTCGGTAAATCGGCCTAGTCAGGCGCGGTGTTGCAAGTTAGCAGTGGTCTGCATGTGACAATCACTGCGTGGGCATGTGCGATCTCAGCATCATATATTATATAGTTGTAGCGTGTGTTAATGTCAAAGTGTTTACTAAATTATTTTGAGATTTTTTGGATGCATCATTTTAGTTTTATTAAAGTTATAACCTCACTTAAAAAAAAAATTTTCCCATATGCCCACACACATTTACACACCCCGAATTTTCAACTTAAAATATGGTATAAAAATCACATAAAATATGCTGAAATATACGGTAAGCAGGCGGAGACTAATGATGTGTCTGCGAGGGGAAGAGGGGTGGGTGGACAGAATCCCTTTGTGACATGACATGTCACACAACACAGGGCAGACTAACCTTCAGGCGCTGTGCAGTGCGCTTGTTTCTTAACACCACTGCCACATTTTTAACTGATTTTCTCGGGGGGCGGGGGGTTTTTTTTGCGTATAAATTAAGAGTAGTGATATTAAAACTTATAATTTGGTTCCTGAGAATGGCCTTGTAAAATCGCTGCCTCGTTAAATCCGGTACTCGTAAACTGGAGGTCTGAGTGAACTTGTGCGATCAGGGCTTTTTGACACTAACAAACACAAACAAGAAGCACGAGAGACTTCTCTCAGTTGAAAAGGAAATGCTGTGTGTTTGTCTTAAATTTCACCATAAACTGAACTTTTGTATAAGAAGCGACAAGTTTTAACAACTAAAACCTCTTGTTATAAGGTGTAAGCCAATAAATCCCGTGTAAAATAAGAAAGTTCGTGAATATCATTCTCTGGTTTATTTTTTTAAATAAATGATGAGTGAAATTATTTTCATTACTTTTACCTGCAATATCGCAAATTCTCAGAAGTTTTGCGGCACACCTATCTAATCTCGCTGCACACTACTGTGCCGTAGCACACCCATTGAGAACCACTGGTATAGCGGCAGATGCCATGTGGCTGCATTGCAGACTAATGAAGAAGTAAGATATGACTGCATAAGCAAATGTAATAAAAGATTTATGAAATACCTATAGTAAATGAATGGTTTGAACAGATATTTATGCTGAAAATACTTTATACTTATGTAGCAATAAATTGTTACCACTTTAGTCTCCTTGATGTGCAGACATGACACCTTAGTATTCACAGCCAATACGATTTGGATTACAAGTTTTCAGTAATGCCATGTTTTAATGTTTGACCAGACTTGCCCATTACCATAGCTGCCTGTCACATGCAATAATGCCAGTTGTCTCTCTTAATCTGCATTAATTATTCTAAAAATATGGTAACTTCCCTGCTATAATCTTTTTTTCACTTTGGTACCTTCTGATCACACTTATTTCCATTTCAGTGTTGTTTGTTATCACTGCTCACTGATTTGTCAGGTATTGTACCATCTTATTCACAATACTGACTTTTAAAAAAATACTAATATTTTATTGGTTGTTACTTTTCTTTCATTTAAAAAATATAAAATTGCTATGTTTTCCGTTTTGTGTAATATTGCTGCTCTAAATTAAAATTACAGTGAACCCTCAATTTTACGGACTACGTTGGGGATGGTCTGTCAATTATTGTCTGTTGACCATTATTGTCTGTTGTCCATTATTGTCAATGAAAATGCCTAAATTTGTTTTGTTTATAAAAGCAAGCTTGAAAAAGGAGCATAATGATACAGCAACTGCAGTGTAACAAAAAATGAAACACTGCAGTGAATACATCATAAATAGTAACATACAAAATTAATTTTAAAAATCCTCTTAAAACAATATTTTTTGTGTGTATCTGTTTTGCTTCTCTGAGCAATGTTCAACTTTCCTGTCCGCCTGCCTTAGACAGGTAGAAATCAGTTCAGTTTTGCATAAGTTGTCCCCCTTTGTTTATTTTGTTTTGGCATTATTTCTAAAGCAAAACTTTACTGTGTGAAGTGGAAATAAGATTGCATTTCGCTCTGGTCTTAAAAGGCAAGGAGTTTATGTAGTAAACAAAATAACAGCAGAACTTAAATTTATTTTTTTGTTTTTCTGTGTGGATTTGAGTGCGTTCCTACCACATGTGCTTGCATGCCTGCAAGTTTAGGAATTTTTTTCTGTTTGCTACTGGAGAATGAGATGGTAGGAGACGCTTTTTTCTGTCTGTACTGCTAAAAAATGGGAATATGGGTGACACCTTTATTTTTCTGTACCACATGGGGTTAGATATATGTATGTAGTATCTCCACTAACAAAAAAAATAAACAGAGTATGCTCAGGGGCAGGGTTCAATTTTAAGGAATTTTAGTGCCTGTTTGATATACAGGTTCCTATTTCCGTAACACACATAAACCTGCCCGGATAAAATATAATAAAGATGCAAAAAAAATTGGTTTTTCACACTGTAAATAGATATGCAGGAAATTTACACTGTAAATTTACTTGAACTTATTTAACTGTCATTTAATTTTCCACCACTCTCTTTCTTCACTGCAGTTGGCCCAAATTACATTCACAATGCATAAAAATTAAAGGAAAAACAAATAAGCACAGCATCACCAGATGAAATTATGCAAATTATACTCTATATACAAAAATAAATTGGGTATCCAGTTTTTTTTTTGCCATTTTTATTACCTGTTCCTTGGACATGCTCTGGTAAATTTCCATTCAATTCCCTCACTTGAGCAACAATGTATTCCTTTAGTTTTTGGATATTGAGTGGTTTCGTAGCGTACACTTTTGATTTCAAATATCCCCGAAGTACATCACTCAGGCCCTAGAAAAGGTTCACACTATTGCCATAGGCTCCTCAGCTGTCTGTGTAGTTTAGCCATCCTGTTGAAACCATTTGCATCTTTGTTAGGAAACTTAAGTAGTGTAAGCATCGGTTCATAATTTTCTGCTTCTATTGTCACAGTTTGATTATTATCCTCAATAGTATAGTCCGATGATGCAGAAAGTTGACACTCCACATCAAACTGTTACTCTCTATTCCAGTTACCAAGGAAAGATTTTGACGGCCAGTGTGTGATAACATGACACAAACAAAACCAACAATGAACCATATACAAAATCCTGTATCAGTTTGTGTGTGGATGAATGAAAACTTACATTAAGTTGGCTATCTTGATAGATGTTTTTACACACACCAGATGATTGAGAAATACATAGACAGGAAAGAGTTCTTATGATTAATTTATTTGATTTCACATGGCCACAAAACAGCTGTTATTAGTGTGATAACTAAACTTTGTGCTAAGATAGTAATTTGTAAGTACTTTAAATTAAATGCAACTTAAAACTGTGCGTTATTATTTCGCTATGCTCTTACTAGTGCTAATATTGCCACATGCATGCTTCATATTAATTTAGTGAGGCCACAGATATGTCGCAAGGTATTTTTCAAATATTTCTACATTAATTTGATGCACTATATTTGAAGCCCGAGTTGTTTCAAGCCAGTATGAGGCAAAAAATTGTCCTTTAAAAATATGTAAACAATAATTTTGGGAGAGTGCAGTTGACTGTGCTTGTGCTGCAATCTGTTGTCCAGCAAGCTAGCTCCTGCACGTTTCCTATTTTTCATGCCCTCCCACAAAGTGATTTGTGTTGCGTGTGTAAAATATAAATAGACACACAAATACCCCAGAGTTTTATATTTTTCAAAGCCATGAAAGACTTTATAATCGAGAATTTACTGTATTTGGCCTGTAATCATTAAGCCTTCTCTGGGCAACTCACTATTTTGTTGCTCGGCCCCCCTTCCCAAAACAACTACAATAAGGTGAAAATAAACCTTATTTATTTATTAAAACCATGCATTGTTTTGCAGTGGAATCATTTTAGGACAAATAATAGTTATGTTAACGGGATGTATTGTCATCCAGGTATGCTTGGTACCATGGTTAATTTATAAATAGTCTTGTGTGTGCAAACTTTGCAACCTGATCTCACCTCTATAATGATCATGAAGCATATGTCACTTAAAATTGCAAAATACTATATTAATAATAAAAATATGCTGTTTCAGTATTTCCCAGAATTCCTAATATTTCCAGGCTTTACATACATGGTATTGTCCAAACTGTTACTGCGTAAGTACCAAAATTACCATTTGCTAAAGAAACCAAATCTGCAGTCTATAATAAAACTGTGTTTTAAAGTTTTGTGTTAAAAAAGTTTGTCGCAATACAGTATATGAACTCTGTACTGGAAGTGTGAAAGTATATGTGAACTACAAGTTATAGCAGTCGGCAAGTTTTTCCTTGAAGAATGGTTTGTGTAAAAAGTATATTACAAGAAGACAGGCCACTACTGAAAAAATACGCCAAGAGTCAAAGTCTTGCTGCATTATAGAATTATGCTTATTAGCCTGCATTCACATACATTTTTGAGCTGTGCCTTAATTTAACTTGTTTCCATTTATTCTTTTCAACTTTAACATTATAATTTCCGTAACAATATTTTATTTTATGCATGTTGCGATATTTTTACTTCCATACCCTAGCTATAAACACTGTGAAATTTTTTTATCAGTACAGACACAAATGGATTAAGCTGATTACAGCATGTAAATAAACAAAACAGCTGCTACGTGACCCATCAGCTAATGGTGAAAGGAAAATAAACCAAAAAGTTAACATTAGCAATATTTTCATTGAACTGACAAAATCTTGCCTTCATATTATGTGGAATGGAGTGTACCTTAGCGCTAAAGGATATGATGCTCCACCGACTAATTAATTCATGATATTTATTTTGGTACACTGAAATACTAAACCATAAAGGTGGCTGTTTCCCATAATTAAATGGTTTTCCTCTAGGTCTTACATATTCCCCAATTACACACAATTTAAATTTGTCACTTCCTACTGGGACCCTCTTTATAAATTGTGTACATATTAATGAAAACAGTAATTTTTTTATGATGAGAAGTTAAAAGCTAGAGAAGAGAACAGTGAAAAATCCCAACAGGGCAATTGATGTTTTTTGTCTGGTTGTTTTTAGGGAGACTGTTGGATTTGCATGGAACTGATGGACACATCGTTAGATAAATTTTATAAATTTATATATGAGAAACTGAAGCAGAGGATACCAGAATCAATACTGGGAAAAATTACTGTTGCTGTAAGTATTTGTAGCAATGTAACTATAAAACAAAATGTACAATAGAGAAAGAAATTCATGTAATTTGCAGTAAAGAATTTTTATGTTTCATTCAGACAGTAAAAGCACTGAACTACCTGAAGGAGAAGCTGAAAATTATTCATCGAGATGTGAAGCCAAGCAACATACTTTTGGATAAACGAGGCAACATAAAGTTATGCGACTTCGGCATCTCTGGACAGCTGGTAGACTCGATAGCTCGAACACGGGATGCAGGATGCAGGCCCTACATGGCGGTAAGTTGTTACGATATGTTTCCCACTAAAGCCTGCAGTACTAGTACATTTTTATAATTATTGTTGTAATTATTACCACTGCCAACTACCACCATGAATACTGCTACTATTTGTATTACACCAAAGAGGTTGTAAATAATAGGAAAAAGTTAAAAGATGAACAGAGGAGAGCGCATTAGCTGGCAAGAAGTGCGTTTCCACAAAGATCTCCGCAAGCATGGTGATTATGTGGAGTGTGTACGTCTGCAGTGATTGATGGAACCTAATACCTGTAATTGTGACATTCCATAGAAAAGTATAATTCCATTACTGCTTATAGCCACATCTTAAATTAATATCAGAACCTAAGTAACAAACAAAATCTTTGTATCAAGCATAATGTATCACATTTAACACTTTGCACTCTACACACATTTTCTGTCATTCAAGATAAGATAGAATTGTGTCACTTATATCCACCATTGTAGGAGCAATGTTTCTGTTGGTCTCTGCTTAGACTGTTAATTTCAGTTACGAAAGATTATTATTTTTATTCATGATAGATAATACTGATATGTTATAAAGTTCTTTTAAGGTTCTGGACAAACATTTTCTTTTCAGTGGCACAGAAATTTCCTTTTTAATGTAGCTAAGTTACACTTGAACATAGTGCTTTAAGTGTTTAAAAAAAATACATTTGCATTTACGTAAATATATACATTGAAATTCTTGTTTTTATAAAATTCTTCGTTTGAAACTTTTTTTTTAATTTTATGGAACTTTTTCCAAACATCTTATTTAGCATCTCTATAATTATTTTGCACTCTTTGCTGTTACTAAGTCCAAAATAAATTACTGTATTATTGTTATATATATATATTTTTTTTTTTTTTTATTTCTTTCTTTTCATTCATACTTTTATTTATTCATTCATTCATTGTTACTTAAAAAAAATAATTACAAATTATTTTGTGAAATAAATTTCCATGGTTAACCAAGTGCTCATTTTCCTTTTAGCTATTTGTTTTTCTAGCTAATTTTTTTATCTATTAAATTTTTTAATTATTTATTTATTCCTTTATGAATGGTTTTATTTTTCAGGTACCTATTCTCTGTAGAAGCCACATTGTATTTGTAGATTACATGTTTATATTTGTATATGCAACCTTAACATTAAAACTTTAAAATACAAATTTTGATGTGGTTAACTGATTTGTTAATAACTAATCCACAGTGTGTATTAGTCGTTATATTAAATTTAACCACTCGAAATGCTGCAACTATCAATATATATCCTTACAAATTTATGTTACACGCTGACTACTAACTAGTAGTTCAGCCCAGTCAGTTTCAAGCAATTTAAAAGTTTATGTCCCTGTAGAGAATCAAGTCCATGCCAACTGATTGCGATAGTGTACTGTCTCATGAGGCTGAGAATTCATGAACAGAATGGTAGTCCAAGCCTTTGTATTTATTTTGATAGCATTGAAAATATATATAAATTTTGAAGCACTGTTTAAACTCTCTGCCTAATAATTCACTTTGACCATAAAATCCTCTAAACCTCTGTTATTATAGCCCATTACGCGAAAATTGGGCTACTTACAACAATTTGGCACCCTTACACAAAATTTCTTTCCTTCCTCCACATTTCATATGCTTTCGTCCCCCATCCCTTTCTTAAAACAAAAATTTTTCATGCAGCTTACTTTTTATGTGGCAATTTTTCCAAAAAGTTGCGCAAACATTTAGTAAATATTTTTTCCTTCAATTGTCCTACAGTATTTCTAAAAAAAAATAGCTAATGAGTGATGGCAAGGAAAAAAACTGTGTGTCATTCCCCAAAATATGAAAATGTTTCAATAAGAGGTTTCAGAGAAACTGTGTGATAAAATTATAGGTTTTTAATGCACTTCAAGCATCATTTTCCTCTTGCCAGCTCTTCTTCCATTAGTTAGTACAGGAATAAGCTCCACTTTGGTCAACGTTGGTCATGAAATAGCATATCTGGTCATTATGTTGTACGTAAGGAAGTACCACTTCCCGGAGGTGTACAAGGTGAGATGTGTGCACACTTTTTCTCAATGTGGGCGATCCCGAAGATTGCAGTCTTCCGTAGTTCTAGCAATTTTATTTTTCCTGGTACAATAGTTGGCTGACTATCTTTTATATGGACCAGCTTAAGCACCAATGACAACAGGATGCTCTGTGGTTTATACAAATAAGAATTTAGAAGCTTTGGTTGAATGTATTAATTTATACTGTAGAACCTTTATAAAATGACCCCTAATGATTTCCAGAAATCTAGTTGTTATGGAAAGAAGGTCACAATAAATATTTTTGTAAAATTTTGGTTAAATTTTTGACCTACCTCCAAACTCTATATATCAAAATTTGCACATTTTTGCATAAAACTTGTGTTCAATCATCTGTAGCTCAAAAATTACCCTTTTTATAATTAAATATAAATTTATTTTGATAAGCAGACATTGTATAAAAAATATGAGATCCCATAGGCATATACTTATCCTCCCCTTGTCTCCCAAAATGTTAAAAACATCTAGTGGTGCAAGGATTTAATGAACATTATAAGCTTATGTTCAATCATCTCTAGTGTAAAATCTACATGATTTTTGCATGGAAAATTAATTTAATTCAAATTTCAGACATCTCCTTAGTAAAGTTATACCACAGATGGATATCTGCAACCTCCAATCAAATACAAAAACTGTAGCATTCAATGCGATGTATTCTTTTTCAAGTACAAAATCAATGTTTGGTGGCCTTTCGTGAAAAAATCTAAGGATATTTCTACAAAATACATATTTATTAATAAAAATAAACAGATGTCTTTAAAATAAAATATTGCAAAAGGGTATCAGTGATGTCCTTTGTTGCCAATCATGTACAAAAACAGTAACATTGAACACTGTGTACTTTCTTCTGAGCAAAAATGCAATATTTGATAGCCTTTTGCAGAAAAATCTGAAGATATTTAAACAAAATATTTATATTAGTATGCATTTTCATTCTAAACATGTGTATAGCAATTTGCAATGCAAATTTGTTTTTGTATAGCCTTTTGTCAGTTTTGCATAGCATTTTATCAGTTGCATGACAATTTCTTAAATTACTTTATTTAACCAAAAATTATGGACAGAAATAAGACACACCTGTTTTCGGTGAAAATATTTCCATGATTTCGTCAGTTTTTATGAGATTGTTCTTGTATATAATTCACCAACATAATTCGCACACAGAATATAAAACTACTAAAAAAATGTCTTCGTAAAAAGAACTATTGTGAAAAATATAAAATTGTTGGTATAATACCACAATTTACATCACCGCAACAATTAGACTGCAAAACCTTAGACCCTGTAGCATACAAACACTGGTTAAACTTATTTATGTAGCTTTGCTTACATAATTTATAGGTTATAATAATATAAATGAAAACTCCACAAAATAATTTATTCACATTTCCCACCATAAAACCTAGTTTGGTGTAAATAACGTATTCATCCTTTTAGATTTTGTTTTTCTTTGCTGATGCTATTGAGGTTAGCAAAAATGTTAGTTTCACTTGAACAATATTGTTATTATTGTGCGTGCAGTTGCTGTTGGCATGGTAATGGTACACGTATTCTCTTTATATTTTATTGTAATATTTGCACACTGCAACAACAACATTATGAAAAATGTAAAATTCTCCCTTTGTAACTTAAACTGCAGTATCAAAAACTCCACTTTAATAAATTGACACATTTTTTGAACCTAAACAAATGCCATTTTAAACTATTTCAGCATCTTATTCATTACTATTGAATGTTGTTCTGATGAACAATTGATTATGTGCCGATAAGGAATTGATTATATGACTATTATAAAAATAGATGTAGCAAACACTGTCGTTTTGCCTCATGTGCCAATCTTTCATAATCATCCCATTTTTTTTGGCGAAAAATTTGATTATTTCGTGATTTCCAACAACTTAAGCAAATTTAGCAATTTCGCACATTGCGGAAAACAGATGTCCCTCTAAATATGGTATCTACCGGTGCTCAAATTTTTACTTCTTTACGAGTGAAAATATTCTGCTATGTATAAAAATTTTAACAAATAATGTGTGTAGCATTTTGCAATGCAACATAACACGTCACAGCTATGTCATTACGACATTGCAAAATGTGATGTGATGCTGTAAAAAGTACACACTTATTTATATTTATAAAAAAACAGATGTCTTGCAAATAAAAAGATACCACAGAAGGGTATCTGTGACCTTTGTTCCCAATAAAAGCAAAAATGTAATGTTTGGTGTAGGGATGGGTCGAATAACAAAAAATATAGGTTCTGGTACCTATTTTACAATTAAAATATTGGTTACAGTATTCGGTTCTATTTTGAATACGTGACTTTTGCTTTCAACTTTATTAAAACAATGCAGGTAAAAGTCATTAAATGTTTTATTTAACATATGGAAGAATTTAACAATAACAAAGTGTGAAGATAAGTTTTAATGTATACAAATAAACTTGTTGTATTAAATTTATTTACAATCAGTAAATATGTAGCAAACATTGTGGCATGCTGTAGTATAATGGTAACCTACAGTTGGTCCATCGTTAAAAGAACATCAACAACTGTGGCTTCTTTTATGGAGACTGGGTGGCCGGCTTCCTTTCTTTTGCGTCTTTTATGCAGTGAGTGCTGGAATGTGACGCCTCTAAAAAACATCTCTTCTTCCTCT
>NQII01003293.1:68243-140427 GCA_002778355.1 Clitarchus hookeri | reverse complement strand
CCCCCTTCCCGGTGTATAGCGTGCACCCCAGAAATTTTTTCCTTTATTTTGGGGAAAAAGGGCACGCTATACACAAGTAAATGCGGTAGTTATTTTTGTAACAACAGAGTTTTGCCATTGCTGTGTAGAAACGAGAACCAAGTAGTTGTTATCGTAAAACCAGTTCCGAGTAACCTCAAGAACCGATATAAATTGGAACCGAAGAACCGAACCGACCCATCCCTAGTTTGGTGGTCTCCTATGGAAAAATCTGTGGTTATATCAATGCAATACAGTAGAACCCCCGATTTAACAAAATGGCATGATTACTGAAAATCTTTACTCTATTTCATTGTTTCGTTTTGTCCAAATTTACCTATTTTAATTAACATCCCAACACCAATAAGTTAAGGAAACGTGTTTTTTCTCATTAAGACAGTGTTTTGTCATCAATGGTGCATAATAACTCTTTTATTTCAATGGAAACTAATGCAGTTCACTAGGCAGATTTTCTGCAAATGAAATTATACCCCACAAGACTATAAATGACCTCACGTTAATGAGAAAAAATTTCAAAAGTTGTACACCACTTACCTTTAAATGAATGCTAAATCAATTTCTGAAAGCTTTTATGTACAAAATTTAGACTATTTATTAATGTAATTGTAATTAATTTCTATAGGAAGGAGTTTATGAATAAAATATATTATCACAAGACCAGGAACGGACCTCACGTTAACGAGAAAATAATTCAAACGGTGTGTGCCGCTTCCCTTTTAAAGAGTGCGAAATCCATTTCCAAAAGCCTTCTTGTACAAAATTTAGACAATTTATTAACGTGATATTAATTTGTTTCTATAGAAAGGAGTTTTGTGGATAAAAATATATTATCACAAGACCTCACATTAACAAGAAAAAACTTCAAAAATTGTGCGCCACTTAAATTTAAGTGAGCTGAAAATCCATTCTCAGTGACTCTTTTAGAAAAATTAATAGATATATAAACAAAACACAAATTTATTTCAATAAGCAGAAATCTTCTGAGTAGTAATATACATCCTACAAGACCGTGGACCTCCTCTTAACACCTCACAAATGTATACATTGTGGTACCTACTACTATGGGTATATTTTTCGCCAGCAAATATTTTTAACCAGTGGGAAGGCGGGTTGCAGCAGAAACGGGCGCTGCTGGTGCACCATTATTGTTGACGTAATGTGTTGTTTCCAAATTCAAAGCCAAAGAACCTAAATGAGTCATCAACATAAACCTCAAAATCGATCTCCAAAACTGTAAATAAAATCATAATCCAATAAAAAATAGCGTAAGTAGGTTGTGAACAGCCAATGTCATCAATTCTAGTTGCAATTCGTGATTAAAATCCAGGAAGAAAAGTCCTAAAATCAAATTATGACAGCACTCATGGTTGCCACTCATCTGGAAAACAGAGAAATGTCAGGGAATTTGAAAACTGTCAGGGAAATGTCTTGGAAAATGGAACAATTTAGCTAAATGTTAGGGAATTCTGCTAAATGCATGCTATATTTGGCAGTTATATCGTTGATCGTGCGCTGCTACCAGAATCACATTATATTATTTGATGATTGTGAACAAAAAGCTTAGGCATTTTACTTTGCAATTTATTCAGGGAGCAATTTTGTACGATCATGCAAGTATTTTGGTGTAAAAGTGTGTTATAATGCGAATGTATCACTCTTTACAGAAAAAAATGTAAGCAAAAGGTCAGAGGAAAAGATTATTTTTGTCTCAAAATCCGGGAAATGTCAGAGAATGTTCCACTGGAAAAGGTTGGCAACCCTGAGCACTATTGATAAACTTATTCCGAAGCTAAACACCGCACACAAAGCCTAAGGAACATGGTGTGGTCACAAGATAAAACGTGCTAATGAAAGAGAAAAGAAAGATCTGTAACCCGCACTGTTATTGGCTACTGCTCTTGCTATGCGTACATGGTTGTAAGGCAGCTAGGCGCTCAGGAAATTGATAGCAGCGGTGGGGAGGAAGGGGTGGTGAACAAAGGATCACTTAATGGCACCATGTGTCGCGAAGTCTTAACTTGCTAGCTGCATACGCACCAACTCAAATCACCACGACAATGGGCAACATGCACATTTTTTGCTGGCACTTGGTTTTCATTCATTTGTGTGTTAGAAATGTATTTACAAAATATGACGACTTAAAAATTAGTTTTGAAAAAGTTATGATTGAATGAAAGATTTAGGTTTGAAACGCCCGCCAAAACGTGTCTGTCGCGCCTGATCACTCCGTGACGCCACAGGTTAGATACAACCTTGGCCGCCATGTTTGTTTACGTCAGTGGTGATGCGTATTTGGTTAAATAGAAATTGTTTCAAGTAATGAAAAGAGAAAATAAACATTCAAGTAGGTATATCAAAATCATAAAAATGGTTTATTGTACCGCAGTATGCTAGTACATCTCACAAAAAACCTGATAAAATATCTGTTAGTTACAAAAAACGAAACAAACAGGAAGACTGGTTTAACGCAGTTAGGCGAGACATTGAAGATGTTTAACCAAAATCAGTTCTTTCTGTTTGCGAAGACCATTTTGACGTACGTAATTATATTTAAGGTGTTTATGTTTCCCCTGTGTAGGCAGTTTTAACACTGAACTTCTTAATATCTATTATTTACATCTGACCTAATCTTCATTACGGTACTATGTTATTGTTTAATACGCACCACAACGCGTTTAGCAATTCGTATGTGATGTAGACGTGAGAATAAAAACATATGTTTACGTATTTCATAATAGTAAGGGCATATAAAATTGTTTACAAATAATTTAGCCACACAATCTAAATTTTACATTTTGTAAGCTTATAATTCCAAGTTAGGCCTAACATACAAAATTTGGTGTAGATATTTTTTATTAATTTAATATTACTTCTAACATTTGTTTCAAGAGCACAGCTATCGTATTAGAGCTATATTCGCATTAAATTATTTGGGTGGGGCTCAAGAGTCCCTCTTGCAAAAAGTTGGGTTTATATTATAGAGTATTTTTAAACATACCAATTTCTTTTAATTTGTTTTGATTTTTCTCTATTTAGTTTTTATAAGCCTAACAATTTAAGTTAATTAGCAACTTAATTTTTACTTTCAAAAACTAAAATGTATGTTGTTAGAAATGTTTATCAAGAATGATCTTGCTTTCATATTTGCCTTTCTCCTTTTTTCTAAGTTACTGAGATGTACGTTACAGATACATAATTACGAACCAGGTCCACAAAACTGACACTAATTAGCCTACGCGTTTTATGTAAGTAAGCTGCGTTACTTTGATAACCCTTTACCTTAAATAAACAGCAAAAACAGCTTTTGAGAATAAAAAAAATTCTTAAGCTTTTATTACGGATTTTCTTTGCTGTATTTAATCTCGTCCCAGGTATTAAGTGTTTCTCAAACTACCATATCTATATTTTCAGCTTATGTGTACAGTTCTTACAGTTTAAAAATAAAGTGCAGACACAGCTATAGTTATTTTTAAAATAATTTTTCAGTTTCTAAACACTATATTTGAGGCCTCAATAAAGTAAGTGATTATAAACGAGGTGGAACGCGGAAATACAGGTTTGCGGCATTCTGCCACCGGCGCGCAGCTGCTCGAGAAGTCATATAGTGTCGGGTAGAGATGTCACCATACTGCTCATTATCTGACATTTATAAAGCAAAGATGTAAGAAAAACGTTTTTTTATCAATACTCAAACGTGGTTTAGAATCCGCAAATATTTATAACCTTCTTTCTCAACACAACATTACGTTAAATAATGTAGCTAATTTATCACACCTGGCACGCGACAACACAGTCGCAGTCTTTACAATTGTGTTATTCTTGTAAATGTAATACCTATTCCATATTTTAATTTCCTACTTTGAATCTTAGCAATTGCAAATACAGATGATGATAATAATAATAATACGTAAATCAATAAAACAAATAAGTTTTAACATGTGATGTAGGCCTACAGTAGGTTTAAAGATCACGTTCCTACCTTTGTAATTGTATACGTTTCACTTCACGTTGCACAAAACAAGTGGCATACTGGTATCTACTGCATACTTTTTTCCAAGCACAAATTCAATGTTTAGTGGTCTCTTGCATATAAGTTTGAGGATATTTCAACTAAATAATATTAATAAACAGACTCTTTCCGAATAAAGTTATACCACAGAACAATTACAAAAACTTGTAACGTTAGCCACTGTCTACATTTTTCTGCCATATTTTTATAAATGAAACTGAAACGTAACATTTTACACAAAATTTTAATTGCAAACATCATTTTTGCGATATATGGCAACAGACAGCTCTAATGAACCCAATGAAAGGGAGGGTGATTAGGTGGAGGAGAAGGCTGGAAGTGAGAATGCAAAAATATATCTGGCTCCCATCATGTGTGATGGACTGCCGAAAACATGGGGTCCACAAGGACTTTTCATGGCTGCACGCCGTGAGAAGCCGCTGCTTTCCAGAGTTGTATTTGTGAGTCAACTTGTAGGCTTCCACGCAGTTACTGGAATGTCCAGAAAAAATAAGTGTAATAAGTCAACAAACAGTAATCAGAACCCAAGAGAAATGCAAGTCGTAATAATATAAGCAAAATGCAGGACAAACATATGATGGTAGTTACGTCGCATGCAAAAACATTTCACCTTCTGAGGTTGAGTTGGTCAGAATGTATAGATATTGGCTAGTGCTGGCAGCCTAGGGTGTTGGTATCTATTTTTAGATATGCACTACGGCCAGTTCAGCACTCACAGAGAGAAACGCATAATGCAGCAACCAAAAAAATTTGCAACATATTAATTTTTCTGCAAATTTCTTTCAAACTTTTTGCTTTCTTCTCCCAAATTTTTCACTGTTTTTCAAAAACGAGTTGTTATTGAAAGACAATCTCTATAAATGGAGTCAATTATAGAAATGTTCAACTGTAGTTAAAGTGGCAGTATTTTGTTGCAGTCCAGCATAGTTTAATGAACTGTGCTCTTACATTTTTTCAAACCAGTAACCTGTTTATTGCTATGTGGTGTATTATATTGGACAAACACTGGCTTGATACTTGATAGTGAACATTTCATAACTTGCTAAGTTAAGAGGAAATTTTTTTTAATTATATGTTAGAGCACAGTTTAATGATATACCTTATAGTAATTTGATAAGTACTGAATTGTTAGTTTGGATGCAGTTTCAAGCTTTGTGCAGCCATTTTAATTTCATGAGAAATGTTTTTCTCATCTACTTTTTTTCTTTCACTTTCCAGCCATTCCATCCTTTTCATGATAAAGATAGTAGGCAGCAATTACTACACTTTTACGTGCTTTAAAATCAATTTTCTGGGATGGCTATTTGGGAGAATTGAGTATTATAATAATTTATAAATTACAGTGAATGTATGCTTTTATAATTTTGATTGCTTTGGTGCTACCCATTTAGGATGTACTTTATACGTATTAAAGTGTTATTAGTATATTGGAGCATTCAGAATTTCAGTTAGCATTTTGATACTTAACCTCTTGGTACAGGCAATGAAGAAAACAAAGTGCGAGAATAGTTGGATGCTTGAGATGATGCATTGATACTGTATGGTATTAGGTTTATTGTAAAAGAGAGTGAAGTGGTGATAACATTAAGGTACAACAGCAGGAAAACAGCAGACATGACACTGGGAAGAAAACCGCTAAAAGGGTTTTAAAAAAAAGTGTTAAATTCCTTGGAAATGTGTTTTAGAAGAATGAGGGAATGTAAGAAAATGGTGAGATAGGAAGGCAGGCAGAGTAAATTTTATAAAAGTGTATAATGATTGGTATGGAGCAAGAAAGTGCTACAGAATGCCAAGAAGTGATGTACAGATGATATTGGGTGTTTATGTTGTATGGAGCAGAAACTTGGGTGATGAAGAGAGAGCTCAGCAGGAAGCAGGCAGTTATTATCCTGTTTACCATGTTGGTAATTGCTACCTAGATATTCCTAAAACACATACATTTTTACTATGTTGTGTCACATGTGACAACAGGTTTCATAATTTTTTCTCAGTGCACTATTTTAAGCCCATTAAGTAAACACTGCTGAATCAAAAGTTTTCACATGTGCAATCTTCCATACCCTCAAGACCCCTTGTTATGAACATCAAACTGGCCATATTGAGCTCAGTGTTACATATAAAATAAATTGCTTGTGTAATCAATGGTTTAGTTTACAATCAGGAGATTATATAATTGGATTTTAAATTATAAGACTACATATATTAACATGTAGTAGCTCTCCTGTCCAAGATGTTTTTACTGTAGTTGCATTTAATATAATTTTTTAAAAGTGGAATATGTAGGTAATAAAATGTGTACGTCCATGTGTGTGCTCATAGCTGTTTTGCATACTTTTCACATATGAACATCAGAAATGATACTTTTTCAATATAGTTATATGATATTGATCTGTAATCTCATGTATTCAGTTTGGTTCAGTGATGGTTTAATCTTGTTGCAGCCAGAAAGGATAGACCCTCAGCGAGCCCGTGGTTATGATGTGCGTTCAGATGTGTGGTCGCTAGGCATAACATTGTTTGAAGTTGCAACTGGTCGCTTCCCCTATCCAAAGTGGAATTCTGTTTTTGAGCAGCTGTATCAAGTGGTACAAGGAGACCCTCCAAGGCTTTCCCCCAATGAGAATGGCAATCGCTTCACAGAGGATTTTGTTAACTTTGTTAATACGTGGTGGGTATAAATTTGCATTTGCTATAATTTGTATATTTATATATCATTCTGATTATGAAATTTAAATATATGATTTAAGTTTCTTTTATTTACACGTAATGTGCTTGGAGTGAAGTAATTTTATAGTCTTCTTTTTTATTCAAAGCAGGATTTTGAAATGTGAAATGTAATATTTCCAATAAGTTTTCTGATGGATGTTTTACACTTGAAGTCCTGAAAATCAGCTTATTCTATGTACAAGGATTGAAATTTGTTATTCATTAAAATTACAGTTGAATTGTGAGCTTCACACTGCAACATCATCAGTAGAAATGATAGAAATGTGGGACTATTCTCTTTGTGCACACTGAGTATCTGTAACAGTAATATTGAATACAATAATTTGCCAGAAATACCTCCAGAGTCATTGGTATTTGACCAGCTTTAATGAACACAGCACAATTGACTAGTGTCAATGAGTGTTGAAATGGCAAACCAACAGTAGTTATTTCTTCCATTGCTGCACAGTTTTGAAGAATGACAACAGTGCTGATATGTAGTTTATTTGCTGTTTCTTCACACTTTTTGAAACGAACCTTCGAAAAATCACCCCAATTGTAACATGTTCACCTGTTGTGTGTGGGGGGGGGTTTTTTTTTTTTTCCCCACAAACATTTAACACTGTAATTAATTTTAAGGTTTTATATTTTTAATTAAATAAAATTTTAACTTATATATTTTCTATAAATTGTAATATTTATTTTGTGTTCAATATAAATTTAAAATGAGAGCAACATTGGGCGGTGTGAATAAAAACGAGTACGACGAGTATTTACTTACAAGTCAAGTGTAACGAGTATTTAAACTCCAAGTAAACCGATGTGAATAAAGCGTCGAGTTTACTTGTGACCGTGTACTCGCCAACCCTAGGGTATACTAGGAAGTATTTACTCGCGAGACAACTGGATTCACAAGAAAGGCAAGTAAATACTTGTTGCGCCACACATACTACGCATCATTTCCTGTTGTGACTTGTTCTGTTTTCGCCTCTAAACTAACCTTGACTCCCCGTCATTACTCAAGTCAGTTGTCGTTCCCGTTTGTTTTTGTCCTCTTGCAGCTATGGATGAAAGTAGTGTGACTTCCGGTTGTGACAATAGAGCTATTTTTGTAGCGTTATTGAAAGACTATAGTGTTGTGCTAAATAAATCCATGTTGCCTAAAGTTGCATCTGCTAAAGAGAAGGCATGGGGATGTTTAGCCGACCAGTTTTCGAAAAACGTTGGGAAGCAAACTAGTGTTGGACAGTTAAAAAAGCTACTGAACAATATGAAAACCGCAGTCAAGAAAAAAACTGATGTCAACGCAACTGGAAATAAACCAATATCATTGTTGTCATGGGAGGCAGATTTCCTACAAATTTGCGATTCAAACGAGAACCCAGTTTATTGCAAAATACCTGGGGCTTCATGCGTTGGATTGGGAACAAGTTCTACGTCAACATTGCCTGAACTCAATAATGAGGAGAATCAGAATAGGGAAGACGAAGATGACCCCGTTGACATATTATTAGCATCAAACCAGCCCATCACACCAGTGACTTGCATACGTAAGAGCGATGCGACGAAGTTGAAAAAAGATAAGAAATTGAAACTCTCAGCTGAAACTGAAGAGACGTCAAAGTTAACAACTGGTGAGCTGCAGCGTTTATTATTACTTGAACAAATTAAGCTAACAAGACTTCAGGCTGAACGTGAACAACTGATGATAACGGAGTTGAACCTGAGAGCTGCACAACACAGACGAACGGAGTCCGTTGAACAACGCGTTGCGGTTGAAGAAGACGATGTCTTAAAAGAATTTTTGTTTTTGAAATAAATTGTATCCTGTTCCCTTTCCTGAAATATTCCTTTTCTCTAAAAAAAAATTAAATAAATAATAAAAATAATAATAAAATAAATAAAAAACAAAAATAAAAAATGAAATAAGTATATAATATACGTCACGTACACAGCCACTTGTCGTACGTCAAGTACACAGCCACTTGTCGTACGTCAAGTACACAGCTGTTAACAGTTTGTCGGGTATGGCATGACCGGTGGATGGCTCATAGGCTGGTGGTATATGCCCATTTGCATTTCCAGCAGGCCATGTTAAACCTGACTGTAGGCCTCTGCACCTATGACATACTTATTTAAAAAGATATATATTTTTTTTATATATTTTTTATTGCTTTTTTATTTTATTTTTTCACATATGCGATTGCAATTGGAGTAAAGGAAGTAGGATTAAATTTATTTCCAAGTCAAAAATGTGTATTTACATCATCAGATTATTACTAATTTCTAATCGTTTTTGCTGACCACGTCGTCTATTTATGACTTCATTCCGATCTAAATTATATAGAGGTACATTTTCTTCAGCGACACCATCTTCGATTCCGTCTTCCACTTCCCAAGCATCATTCAAATGTTTTGCTACATTGTGAAGCACTGCACAACTTATTACTAAATTGGGAACATTTTTGACTGCTATTCTAACTTGGCTCGAGAGTATGGGAAAACGACGTTTCATCTGGCCAATAACTCGTTCAATTATTACTCTTTCCTGAGCATGGGTCGAATTGTAATCCCGCTCACGAGGATTTCTTGGTTCGTCAAAAGGAGTCAGTAACCAAGGAGTAATTCCATATCCGCTATCACCAAGAAGACAAACATCACCATCATATCGGCGCACCACGTCCTGAATTCCACTCACTCGCCAAATCCTGCCATCATGTACACTCCCTGGCCATTGAGCGTCCACACTTGTAATTTTTTCATTAGCGTCACAAGTCATCTGAATGTTTATTGTTGTTTTTCCTTTTCTGTTAACATACTCGTCGCCGAATTCCGAAGGTTTCATAATATGCACGTGAGTGCAATCTATAGCACCAATGACAGTCGGAATGCGAAATTTTGAAGCCCAATCTGCCTTGGCCTGATCCATATCTTCAATAGTGCGTGGAAATTTAATCCAATCTTCAGACTTCGACACTATTTTATCCAATACACTTGAAAATGTTCGGCTGACGGTACTTCTTTCAACCCCCACGTCGTTGGCAACGCCACTTTGGAATCCTGGATCACTAACGTATCTCAGAAAAATTTCCATCTTTTTCCGTGCAGTTAATCCCCCACCCCTTGCATCAGTGTTTTCATCAAGAAAGTGTGAAGTGAGAAAATCTACGTTTTCGCTCTCAAACCGTAATAGTCCCTTAGATAGATCGGGACTTATATCACGCCGGTCTCTATAATGTTTCACACCACGCAGGTTCATAAATGCAGCCATCTTTCGTGTACAAGTACGACTGCAAGTCTGGGGTCGGGTTGACTTGCGAATGGACGAGTATTTACTTGCTACAGAAGTATTTACTTGCGTTTATTCACACCAAAATTGTCATTTTTCGGGGTTTTACTAGCCTGTCAAGTATTTACTCGCGAGTAAGAGTAAATACTTGTTTTATTCACTTCAATTTTGGCGTTTACTTGTCATTTTAATATATTCAAGTATTTACTTGTCCTACTCGTTTTTATTCACACCGCCCATTGTGTTGGCCTTTTGTTTTTCTTATGAAGGAAGTTTTGCAGTGCTAGTAGCTGGAAAATCGGTCATATTTTCAATTTTAGCACATTTCATTCTTATTACAGTAAACATGATGTTTGAATTTCTGATTTAAAAAAAACTGGATTTTTGTTTGAATATTTATTATAATACTTAGTTGTGATCACAGCACGATTATAAATGGGAAGTTGGTGAAAGTGGCCACATGACATGGTGTGTTGCTTTTTTGCTGAACCAAGTGTTAAATTTTCTTCCTGTGAAAAATACTTCAAATAACTCAATCAAGTTTCTACAAGTGTTTTTTCAACCTACCTAGGCAAGTTACGAGCTTGTGATAAATCTGTTTCCATGGCAGGAATAAATATATTGTAATGTGTGTTGTGTCGGGTGCGAGTGAAACTGCCATTGTTGTGTCTGCGTCGTAGCTGTTATGCTGGACCAGTGTGTGTATGGTAGCAAATATTGGACGTGCAAGGTTTATATGTTTTAACCATATACAGTTTTTATGACAAAATTAATTATTTCAAAGTGATGTCTGTTTACTTGTCACAACTTTGTAACTTAACCCTCAGTGTTTAAAACACATTTGTGTTTCGTGCTTACATTTCTGTGAATTGAATGATTACTATAGTCCCAACAAATTGCTAGAGCCCAGTCAGAAAATTGTAAGTAAATAATTAAATAAATCCAGTAATAACTAAATATGCAAAGAAATATGAGTGGAATAAATGCTATGGTACGCATATTGGGGTACTGTACATGTTTGTCATTATCTTTAAGTTTGTGGCTGCTACTTACAAAATATTAGCGACACAAGTTGTGTGTTGTATGCTTAGATTTACAGTCTTTTCATTGGATTGGATGCTCCTTCGTTTTAATATTTATTCCAATTGTGACCATCCTTTTAACAATATAACCCAACGTACATAAATAACAAAAGGTTAAATATTACAGTTCTTTCCCCTACATTTGTAACAAGGTTAAACACTGCCATGGCAAAACGTCAACATGTATTATGTGAAATGTGCTATTTAAATATGTTAACACTAATAGAGTTTGCAGGCTTAACAGTATGTAAAATAATAACCATAAGCAATACACATATTGTGAATACAGTATTTATACATAATGCTTTTCAAAATCCTTTGAACAGCTGAAAATTGTAAACAAAGCATTTGACAGTTTAAACCTTAGATGTAACATGTAAGTGTTTTTGTATACATGTAGCTGAAGGATATGTAATCTGTACCCAAAAATATAGTTTTAGCAGGGCTTCAGAAAAGTTTGAAGTAACTCTGTGAATAGCCAACATATGTTTCCGTGAACAAAGTGATAGACCTATGATGGAAGAGACATACATCCCCTTGTCACGAAAATAAAGCGTAATCACTAGTGCTACAAACTTAGTGAGTACAAAATCTGTTTTCAGTGCCTTCTTGCAGAATATCACAGGATGTAATTTGTACATGAAGGAAGTGGCTGATGTAAAGTCATTGCATAAAATATAAACACAGTGGATTATCGACTATTCATTTTTTAGTGTACCAACAAGAAAAAATTAAGCATGCAGGACAGGAAACAATGGATTTGTACTTAGATTTTAGACCTGAGAAATATCATTCATAACTTCAAAATGCGTGTTTGTTCAAACCAAAAGCCTAAAGATGTCATTAAAAACAAAAGTCAATTAGGATTAAATGTTTACTTCAAATAAAAAAACTTCAATTCTTGAAACTAGGCTAAATTTAATTAGGTGAGCCACTCACAATCCCTCATTTAAAATTACCACAACTGATTTATTTGCGACAATTTTTGTCAAATATTACTTGCCAAGTCTTTTTCAAACGTTTACAATTCTAACCAAACACGCAGCCAATAGTTTCCAATAATAATTACGCCCGTCAAAATATTGCAATGGCTCTAACCTCATTCCAAATTCAGTTTACATTAAAAAGACTATAGATAGTTGAATACAATGTCAGAGACTGTGTGATTTGTTCTCATTGTCGCCAACCTACGAGTGCAGTAAACGCATAAGAAGAGTAAGAATACGAGATGGTTTCTCATTGTCACCAACCAACAAATGCAGTAAAGGCATAGGAAGAAGAAGAATGGTAGTTTATAGAACCTTTAAAAACTGTAGCGGAGTGTAAACAATACTATTTATAGCACCAGTTGTCGATTACCGTATATAATCAATTGCAAGCCGACCCCTAACTTTTAAATCCTCGGAAAAAGAAAATTATATGGTACCAAATGCAAGCGGAATTTTCAACATCCTGCGCATACTATCAGCTGAGAGATTATGTGGTGACGTCATTGATCATGCCAGAGTTTTCACGCCTGTTGACTCGTTTTTGTTGACTCTTCTGCTCGCCCAGGAAGAGGTGAAAAGATGTGAGAGCTAGTACCACACTACTTGAAGGTAGCGGAGTAGGACCAAGAAAACTCTGGTCTGCTTGTTGTGACAGTTGCCTCTAAAGGGGGTGGGGTGTTTGGAGCAAGAGGATGAGAATGCAGATCTTTAATAAGGGGTGTTGGGGGAGGGGTGGATAAAAAAACTAAAAAAGAGAGTGAGGGTGTGGATGGGAGCTTGGAGTGGAGTTGGTGAGTCTGAAGAGGTGGAGGGGGAGAGGGAGTTTGGTGTAGTATGGGGGGAGGAAGGGAGCAATGCCATTTGGGCATGCCTAGGAGTGTGAGAAAGAGGGGCTGAAGGAAGAAGGGAGCAGAATGATGTGGGCGTGGCTAGGAGTGGGAGTCAGAGTGTGGAAGGGAGCAGAGGGTGTGGGCATGGCAGTGGGGTTGGATGATGGGTAGTAGAAGGTAGCGCCAGTGGCATAGTGAACTAGACACAGCTGCCGCCACTGTGACCTTGTTAGAGGACAGGCCCAGCCATGCGATAAGAGGGTGTGCTTCACATAAAAACTGCACACTTTTATGAACTGGAACCACTTTATTATATTTGTACTAAGACTTTAATGGTACTAATATATTACACTGTTCATTTTATCAGCTTGTTTTATATATACTTAGTCGAAATTGTGTGTAATATTGACTGTCCCAATTCTAAGCGAGACGTGATTTTGGAGTATTCAAATTGATAAAAAAAAGGTCTGCTTACAGTGTGGTAAATACAGTATCCGTGTTGTTTTGCGTTCACATATCATGCAAGAACAAATGATGCGTGCAATCTTTAGCCAATGTACCTATGAGAAATACGGTAAAGCGTAAATAATGGGAAAGAATCATTGAATGAAAATCCATTGTATTTCATAGCTAAATGATTGTTTTGAATATATTTTGGCTTTAGGGCAGAATATCTAATCGAGGGATGTGGTAAATTTACGTTTTAAGAGTCGAAAGGAATACTTAATAATGTGTTCGTGGAGGCAATCTTCAGTGAAATTAAAACCCTCATTTCTCACAAACTATTTATCCGATTTAAATAATCATCATATTGTTGAATTTGTCTTAAAATTCTGTATTAAATGACATGTAATTGGATCCGATGTAGTATACAGGTGTTTTTAACATTCTTTATATAGTATAGTTGTTGGGACCATCCAAAAAAAACTACTGATATGGGAAAACTGAATAAACGGTTCGCAGAAACGAGGTTAGACTGTGTATACTGAAGTCGAATAAAGTAAAACTCCTTTACAACGTATTTCACATTAACGTGTCTTTCACTTCAACTTAAGATTTCCAATTCTATGTTACCTTTCGGTACAACGAAGATTATTTTACCACGTCTCTCATAAAATGGGATTAATTAAATGTCCATACTTGGGCTTTACATAAAAGTATTGATTAAAAATTTTCAACCTAAATTTGTATTGTTTACCAAATATGACATGTAAGAAATAATGTAGATTGCTGAGTCATGTTCAGTATATAGTATATGTGTACTGTTATGGTTTTATATTTAATACTACTGATATTTAAGATTATGCTTATATATTTTAGATGAGTGAAGGGTTATGCTAATGAAACTGAAGTTATTTATGAAGACTGAACAGGGCTTGAATTAAATTATTCTAAGTTGCACTAAATATAAGCTATAACCTATATGTATCGTTGCCGTAGGTTGAAGGTTATGGCTGGAAGCGACAAGTGGCATGCCAAGCTGCATCTTGAGGGTGGTTCTTCTCAACATGGGTCCACAGACAGACCACTTTCTGTGCATTGCCAAGCGTTATATAGTTTCTTGGGGGCGTAATTGTCCCGAATACCATGCTGCTGGGAGGGGAGATCTACTTGCGCTTCATTGCAATGTTTTACAAATTATGTACGTGTTTTGGATTCTTCACCTGGCCTGGTTACCGAAGTGTCATTGCAGTTCGCTGGGTCTTTCAACATTTACTGAATCATAATATCTCCCTCGATGTCAACGAAAGAGATGTCCTCACTCTTAGTGGGTACAGCCAGAGAAAAAGTGTGGGGATGTACTGATGGAAACCATTTCACCTTCTGCAACAGGGCTGGACAAGGGTGTAGAGTCTTCGCTATGCTAGGATTGTGACGCATATTATAGAAAGAGAAAGGGATGTACCAAGATAAACAGAGCTGCCAATGTTGTGGATTTTTCTGTGACTGCTTCTGAATGGCCAGCGTACTGTTCTGTTGCGTGTGTAACTGTTAAGTGCAGCGACCCTGAACTTGGCATTAGCTAAGGCATGCAAAACTCTTCCACACAACCGTGGCAGACCTCTCCTGGTAGGACTGATTCCTGTCAATCTCTTCGTGAAGTCTTGCTGTTATGTTTTTCTGTGATAACTAAATACTGAATGCCCCTAATCAGTAGCTTAAATTAATTTGAAAATAATATTATCACTTAATAGTAGTGGCGTACAGCGTGGACCAAATAATTGTGTAAGTCAACAATTCTTCAAGCAACTAACGTTTAAAGTTGACGCGTGACGTCGATTGCAATGGCGGCAACATCACTGTTGGACAAGGGTTCTATAGTATTGGTCAGAGGCACTGGCTAACTTACTGAGGCAAAGTTTGGATTATTTGCCACCTATTGGTCACCCTGTTGCGGTATGGGTTGAGGCGAGTGGCTGAACGGCACTGCACAAAGTCAGGTGTGGTGATAACTGCTCTACGCACTGAAGGTGTGGACAAAGGCACTCTTTTACCTGCTGTGGGCTTTACCCGGGTTAGATCCTGACTTGGCTGCTGCGGCTGCTGGCTGGAATTGGTGCCCTGTCCTGGGGTATCGGTGGTGCTGTTGGCTGAGCTGGTTGGCTCCCGCGGTGGGCTGCTGGTCCTCGCAGGGCTGAAGTAAGGGCTATCAATGCCCAATGGCACTGGAAGTCCCACTTGTATGCCTCTATGAGCGGGTGCGGCTCTCTAGCGATCTTCTGGGTTGTCTGGAAAAGGGAGCTAGGGGGGACTAGGAGGTGAGGCCTCGCCAGTTGGCAGACGGCGTGAGCTCGATCCCGTGGGGAGGGGCTGCTGAGGGCAGACGGACTGGGTTGCAAAGCAACTGGACTAGGTTCAGAGACAGTAGCTGCTCTCTTAAATCTCCACCTGCACCACTTTTATGAATGAAGGGCATACGGGTAGGTACTATGGTCTACCACACTAAGGAGGAGCAGGTGACGAGTTCCCTGGCTAAGAGTATAACCATTCGGGGGCTAGGCCAACCATAATCAGTCCTGCCACTCAAACCGGCAAAGTACAACACAGTGGATGGAGTGGGTTAGCTGATCTGGATGTCTACTAGGAAGTTATTCAAGGAAGTTACAATCACCCTAGAATAAGTACTCAAGGTTAGGTAAGATGATGTGTTTATTCCCCAGAGGAATAGACACGGTGGCTTGTACTATCTCCTACCTATTAATGAACTGTAACCGGTGGAAGTAGACTATGTTAAAGCTGGTGAAGGGGACCTGGTGCTAAACTAAACAAGAGCAAAAAAGGCTAGGTAGCTATGCTAACAACTCACTCTAATTTTTACTGTTGTCCAGAAGGGACATACCAAAGTGGTAGTGAGTGTTAAGGAAGGTCAAAGACTTCTTCGAGGGTCGCTGGGTGAAGGTCTGGAAGGCTTCTGGTGTCTTGTTAGGAAAGCGGTAGGCAGAGAGCTCCAGCACTCGAGGTGGTAGAGCGAACTGCTAAGTATCAACTGCCGCTTGCGTATATAGACGGCCGGCTACAGGTACTTCGGCTCCCTTCAGCTGGTCCGGTATCTTTGGGCTACAACTCTTCCCATAGCTGCGCAGGCCACATTATCTCGGGGGAGGCTGGAATTGCGATTTTCATTGTGTGCGGGTTGCGTCGCTTTTGCGAAATTAGGGGCAATACTGGGTTGCGTGACTGGCTTCTGTCGCACACGGGTCTGATTACTGGACATGTGACATAATGGGGAAAGACGGTCTCAGCTGCCGTGTCCTTGGGTGCCCCTTGCCTAGGGGTGTGCAGGTTGACTCTGGAAGCAAGTCGTCCTAGGTTTAAACCCCACTCAGGGTGATGTGACGCCACGTGAAGATGAGGCGGAGTCGTAATTAATAATTATGTCAGTGCACGTCATGTTTCAAAGTTTCCAAATAATAGAAATAATAAATCCTCAGAGAGGGGGGTGGGGTAGTTAATTAACTAAGAAAAAATAATGATTTACAGTTTGGTTCATGCCTCATTTTAATACACTTCAGAAAAAGTTAACAACACCAATCAAACTTGTTTACAATTCTGAAAATGTTTCTGTTTAAATTCTGACTGACATGCCAAGATTGTCAAAAGAGGGAAGATAGTCACTGCCGAAGTAAATAAAACGAAAATAAACTTAAAATAGAATTGTTAAGCTGCCACGCAGGAATTATTCAGTGCAGTATATGAATGAGTAAGGGACACAACTGAACTCGAATAAATGCTAATTATAGCTACTGGTTGTGCTGGCCCCAGAATATCCACCAATTAACTGTACCTACATAATTTAAAAGTTGCTTATCTACATGGTAATAGACATCTATCCGCCGTCTGCCTTGACCAAATTCATCCTCTTGCAGCCATTTTCTCAGAAGAGGCCAAGATCAAGAAGAGTAAGTGCAAAGACAACAAGATGGATACAAAGATCACCCGAAGTTAAGTATTTAAAACCTCGCACACGCCTGTCATGGGAATAGATAGAGCTTTCTCAATGTTTTTCCCAATCGTTCTACTGCTGATTGTTTGCAGAAAAGTCGAACAAATATTGCAGTGCACGCATAGGAGTGCGAAAGAAAACTCGCTCACCGTCACGCTTCAAGCACACGTGTATAAATGCATCACTCAGCAAATATCACAGACCATCTGTGGCACATTCTACCTGCGGCAATGACCCTACCCGCAGTTATTAGCATAAATAGCAGTGCTGATGGCATTCACATGAAGAAAAGCAGATTGTTTCTAAAGATTGCGGCCAGCAGCTGAAAAAAAAGAGTGTATTCTCTTCCCTTGTCAACAAATCCGGACAAAACAATTACCGAAAATTAAGGCTTCACCAGCCATGTCCAACTTAAGTTGTACATCCGAATTAAAGACTATAAACAAATGTCGAGCCTAAAAAAAATTGCAGTAACAGTTTTGCCCATTCTGGAGTAATTTGTCCCCCCACAAATTAATTAACAATTAAAGAATACTTTTGTATTTTACAACATTACAAATTTTTTTTCAAATCACAGTATTTACTACCACAACCTCACTCCGATCTAATCACTCAAAAATCCTAATCTCTTGCAGAAATACTCTCCCTTTCCAGTCATTTGAACTTAATGGTTTTTGTAAATGGTACACTCGTAAACAAAGATTTGTTATGTTTGTGTTACAATTTTGTATGGAAGAACAACAGTCTTTTACAATATATGTACAGTTTTTGTTAACCAATGCAAAATACTGACCATTTTTAGGGTGTTAGTACATGTGTTTTAATAAATGGAGAAATCGTGGCTTTGTTGAGACTTGAACTTGAAAGCTCTGAAGCATGCTGAGGTTGTGGAAGCAGCATCCACAAGCTGACGACAGGTTTGGTCAACGAGTCACCTTCTGATGCCCCCAGAACAGCAGTCGCAACTCCCAGCTGTCACCAGTTGAGTCACGCCAGGACACCCATCAGCCATACTTTACCTATAGCATCAACAAAATATACAAGCACTGACAATTCACAGGTTACTCACCTAGGTAACCCACAACAAAAGAAAATACTTTTGCTTATAAAAAATTGCCAGCCATTTTTGTTTGACGGTCAGGATGGTGAGCGACACACTGCACCGAGTCAAGTCTGTAATTAATCTTCATACATACATACATACATACATACATTTTTTGTTATCTCTTGGGAATACCGTAAACAGAAACACACAAGCTATGGTTGCACCTAGCCTAACCTTAATCAAGCAGGGCTTGTATGTAGGATGATGAAACACAGTAAAAACATCAGGATGGGAAAGGATGTGTAGTCCTTACGCAGGTACGTTTCACACTGCACTGTGAGTATGACAGTCCTGACATCACTCTCCACATTTGGCTTTCACAGTGGCACCCGTTCTGTTCATCCCTCTAGCACTCCCTTCACCAGCCGGCCAATAGGGTAAGGGAGTCGAGGGGACCATTCTCCAATGACTCCAGACCTCCACGAGACTTACACTCAACTGCTCACAAGGTCGAGAGGTGCGACCACCTCAACCAGCAAGAAGTCTCGGCCATTTTCTTCTTCAGTCAAGCGAGCTGGTAGACAGCGAACAATCCAGGTCGACTTCACTGGCTGCAGATGATAGGACAGGGCAAAGTGGATCCCAAAGTCTCCCCCCTGTAGTAGCCAGAAGTCGAGTTCCTTCGAAATCTTCCAGACTACAGGCATGCCCAATCCCTCCAGGGTCCATCACAAGAAGGTTGGTGCAAGACTTCCCACTGGGTGAAATGGTATTCTAACCCACCCATACATGGAAATCCTTCCCACACCGCTCTCAGGTTTGTCGTAGTAAATGTTGGAAAATTCGTGTTCTTGAAGGTCTTATGAACAATGTTAGGTGAAAAACTTTATTTATAATTTCTTAGCTGGAATTAGTGTTCAGACATAGAATTTTGATGATCTTGAAGTTCCCAATGATCAGGTACACCAACTGCTGCGCATCTCTCCAGATGCGCAGCAGCCCTAGCCCTTCCCTATATGTAAGCACATGGTTTACGGTGCTAGCATACAGTTCAATGGCACCTTAACGGATGTCTCAATGAGTTCTAGTTAACCTCTCTGAGTTACATGGAGGGGGCTAATACAGGTCTACTTATTGCTTTAAAAACACGTTGCGTCTTCGTCTCTAGTAGATGGCCTAATTTCAGGGGTGCAAACTCGGGCTGCCTGCCTGACGGTGCGAAACAAGATGTCCTTTTTCTTTATAGAAAACTTAACTAACTTAGGAATGTTCTTTAAACACTGGCCAATCATGAGGGTACAATTTAAATTCATTTGAACTGCCACTTAAAACTGCCCCAATGTTCAAAAATGCGTAGTCATATGGCCTTTTAAGTACACATGCACAATGTAAAAATATTAAGACATAAATATGTGGCCAAAATAAAAATGCTATTAAATAAAATATATTATGGACTATGTTTTAAAACAAATAATTAAATCTTGCCACAAAATAAAATAAATTATGAGAAAAATAATATTGAGCCTGTTAAACATAGAAATTTTGTGTTAATAATTACTCATTATTATAGCTCAAAAAAGCACGTTACATACTTTTAGAAATATCCAAAGTCTGTTTTCAAACATATTAACACTATTTGACACTTCAGCACAACTCGCAATAATGCAGATTTATATTTTTTTGTGAACAATTTTAAGTCTTGTACCAACAATTATCTTACAACGCCCGACAATTATAGTACAACAAAAAACAAATTTCCACTAACTTGCTAAACACCTACGAGCATGTCAACAGTCCCAAAAACTAATTTCAACACCACGACATACCATCAAACCTAATCAAAAAACTTACAAACTAATCAAAAAACTTACAAACTAAAAGGGAAAGAATCTAAATAAACCCTACGTTCTGAGCCTACAGCAATGACCAAGCATAACAAACTATGTTGCAATATCCCTAGCTATGGTACCTTGTACCATAAAACTGAGACCATAATACCGTTTCAAGGCTATAAACGTTCACATGTTTTCACAGCTTTGTCAACTTTAACTGCACGGCACATAACTATATTACCTTACTTCTTCATACAAATAAAATTACTCTCATAAGATACTGCAGATTTTTAATATTTGTTTAATTAATTTTGTTTTTGACTCCACAACACACTGTACCACATATGTAAGTTTTGTACATAAACAACAAATGCACCATAACATTCCGACACACGTGATTCATGATCCATTCATTCCCCTATCCACGTAAATACAAAGGTTCCTCCACAGGTCTCAAACCTACGACCTCTGTCAAGCGTGAGCCTAACTCCAGCACCTAAGAATAATGGACTGCGACATTCTTGCCCTTCCATAGCCATAATCCACAATTGCCACAGAAGGGAGTCACATCCCCATCATCAACCCCTTCTTCTCCCTTGAGGTGACATCCATTAAAAGCGGGGCTCTCCTCCACCCCTGGGACTCGTCTCCCCTTGCTTAATGGCCCATGGACAAGAGTGAACAAACAATTCACTTTGCACTGTCTCACAAATTTTACGACAGTTCATACACGTTTATTTATCCATGAGTACTGGCACAGAATACACTTTGGCTTTCAGCTGACTCAGTGGCGCGCGCACGCACACACACACACACACACACACACACACACACACACACACACACACAGAGTCGCACTGCCTTTAGACCATGCGGACATCACGGCCCTTCAATACGCAGTGTTTGCATTAGCCCGCTCTGCCGCTACTTGCGCTTATCTCGTCTCATCTCAAAATGTTTGCATCGTGGCTTTATTGCATCCAGGCTAGTTCTAAAGCATAGTTTGCATTTGATAAACGTTATGTAAATAACCATATAAACAGGAGCAATAAATACTTGATGTTTTACCGAGAGATTCATGCAGACTAGCATACAGTTGCCATTTAACAAAACCCGGAATCCGAACATAATTATTTAGTGCGGTACATGAATGAGTAACGGACACAACTGAACTCGAATAAATGCTAATTATACTTTTGGTTTTGCTGGCCGCAGAACGTCTACGTAATAGAAAAGTAAAAGTTACTTATCTACATAGTAAAAGATATCTCTCTACTGTCTGCCTTGACTGAAATAGTCATCTTGCCATCATCTCCTCATTTGAAGAGACCAAGATCAAGAACAAGTGCAAAGACAATGAGACCAAAATCACCTGAAGATAAGTATTTATAAGCTCGCACGCACCTGTCACAGGAATGGAAAGAACTTTCTGAATGTTTTTCCCAATCATTCTGCTGCTGATCATTTGCAGAAAGGCCAAACAAATATCGCACTGCGTGCATAGGAGTGCGAAAAAAAACTAGCTCACGTGCGCTTCAAGCGCACATGCACAACACATGTGTACAAATGCATCACTCAGCAAGTATCACAGACCATCTTTCACACAAAGATCCTACCTACTGCAATTAGCTTGAAGAGTAGTGCTGATAGCATTCAAAAGAAGAAAAGTAGATTGTTTCTAAAGATTGCAGCCAGCTGCTGAACTAAAGAGTGTACAGGCAGTCCTCTACTTTCATACACAATGTGTTCCTAAATTTGTGTATGAAAGTTGAAATGTATGAAAGTAGAACCCTTATTTTAATGTAATAAATGAGGTTCCGTTCCTAGATGGGGAAAAAAACTTACTAAACAAAAAAAAAAAATATTCAAAACAATATATTTACACACAAAGAAACAAGATCATGCATCAAAGTTATTTAAAAGTGTTTAAATATATAGCTAATAGTTCAAACAATTGAAAAGACATATTTTACACACACAAACATTTGACTAATTTTTCCAATCTTCAAACAAACTGAGAGCTTTGCATTGAATTATTGCAAGGCTGATAGGGATATTTTTCTGGTGTTGATCGTCTAACCACACTTTTAAAGACCGTTCCATCTCTTCCATCGCTACACCCCGCCGTTTTGAAATTATTTTAGAAGAAAGATTTCCCGAATTTATAACATAGTCCCTTATATTTCCTTTACTTTTTACAATAGAACGCACAGTGGATCGGCTCAAGTTGAAAGACCGTCCTATAGCCGCAAGTGATTTGCTACTTTCCGATTGCGCGATAATGTCTAATTTTGTTTGTACACTATTTACAACATGTTTTCTTTGTTTCTTACACACCGAGTCTTCATTACTTTCGTTTTTACGTTTGTTATTCATTGCGTGGTGTAATAATTATGTACGTGCGCCAATAGAATAAAAAAAAAAAAAAACAATGGATATAAAATTAACCTCAAAGGAAACTAAAAACCATAATAAAAACAACGGAAGTTCTAAACAGGAGCGGCATAGCGCCATAGCGTAGTAACACATCAGACATACAACTGCATATTTGTTCAGTTATATCGGAAACATAGTTCCGTATATCCACACCAGAGGTCTCTACGTAGTATAAGTCAACTTTGCTGCAATATTATTTGCGAAGACAAAACCTACAGAATATAAACAATCCATATATCTTTGATGTTTACGTTTCTCGTGGAGGCATATGTGCGATATTTTTTTTGGTTATGTACGAAAGAACGAAGCAAACACGCGAAAGTCGAATTTATGGTGTAAGAAACCCATGTACGAAAGCGCGAATTGTACGAAAGTCGAATGCGCGAAAGTAGAGGACTGCCTGTATTCTCTTCCCGTGTAAATAGATCCTGACTAAAGAATTACCTAAAATTAAGGCTTTAACAGCCATGTCCAACTTAAGTTTTGCATCTGAATAAAGAGAAACCATAAATGTTTAGCCTCAAAAAAATTGTCGTAACAATATTTGTGAGTTGTGAATTGTTAATTAAAATTATTTTCATGTTATTGAAATGACATATGTTAATTTCTGAATGTATAAAATACAACATAAAACTTCTCCCATTGCCAATAATTACAAAATGATTACACAAACCCTGAAAGTTTCCATTAGGTTATTTCAAAATCAATGCTGAAAAATTATAATGGAAATTAGCCATACATAGCAATTATATGATCATTCTTACAATTCAGTTCATTATTTGTAGATGTCTGTTAGGATGGAGTAGGATTAAGGTTTGGTACGTTAGAGGATGTAAATTTATTTTATTTTATTAAATCAACTAAATAAAAGAAGAAAATGTTGTGCCGTGACACGCATGAGTCCTCTGATATACCAGTTGTGGGGAAGGGTGTAGGAATATTTATGCTAACTGTCTAATACAGTACACAAAACCATTAATTTTTGTTTTACTGGTATGCCTGAATTTTAAAAATTAAAAAATTCTTAATTATTTTAACATTTTTTATACAAAATTCATTATGACCTTGAAACGAGTTTAATATATAACGTAAGTACTGGTCATTAATTGAGTAAATATGGCATGACCGAATGACCGAGGTTTGCTACCTAAATTCTACTGAAGCAAGATAAATGCAAGTCTAAATTCCTTTCAGAACAAAATTAGTTTACTGTTAGTCCAGTTAGAAATAAATCAAATTTTAACCAAAATATGCAAATAACCCTGTCCATTTTAAAAGTTCTTACTATCTAATTTTGCTTTATCAAAAAGAATTTTCCTGGCACTATTCTTGGTGAGTGTCTGTAATCCATTAGTTTTTCACAGTTGGAGTTGAAAGAAATTAAAAGAAAAACTCACTTTCAGTCGGAAGGCACCATTATTAGACTTTAAGATGAGTGAGATCCTGGCATTCACCTCATCCTCTCCAAGATCCAGGGGAGTGCCACTGGCCCTCCCTTCCGCTGGCCATGACGGGCAGTCTGGATGGAGCCACGGTCATTTTAGCCTCCACGTCCCTGCACTGCGGCAAACTCGTTTTACTTAATGATACCACCCGCTCTCTGTTTAGGAGAGCTGAATTTTTGGGGAAAATGTGCTGGTTGTACATTGGTAAAATACGGTACTTATCACAGTGAATTTGCTGGTGTACTAAATTTTGTTGGCTTTCAGAAATTTGTACTGGAGGGCACACGTGTTGCTGTGCAACTGTATGGGGCTTTTTTTACGGATATTGCGAGTTAACATTGTGACTGGTAATTGTTCCACTGCGAGTGTTCAGAAGTCATTACCTGCAGTGTAGAAAGTATGGCATTCTGTTTTCAAGGTTCATATTGTGGTGGTGACATGAAGGCAGATAATGGTTTGTCTATCAGCTCCATATAACCTGTTGACCTCTGCTACATTATCATGTCGCCCTTCCTCATTGTGATCCCATCTTCTATTTCTCCCGTTTCCTCTATGCCTCTGCTCATTATGTCGATCATATTCATAATTTTGTACTCTGTGTCTGTTTCTATTATTTCTATGATTGATGTAGAATACATCCACTTGAGGTTGGCATGTGTTTTAATTGTTATCGGACCTGTTATCCCTTTGTTGCCAGTTGTGATATAATGGTGGGTTCTTTTGCACTTTTTCATTTACCCAATCAAGGTTACTGCAGGATCGGTGTTTCTAACCTGTCAATAGTGTAATATTTGCTCACGGAACTCTGATATACCAAGATTAAATTGTTCTGCCCATATTACAGTTGTGCAGTTGGTTCCGATGTGGTAACTAACCCGGTACCATTGCCACAAATTGTGTTATTAATTATCTCTTGTTTCATGCGGTGAGTTCTCTCATACATATCGCATAAATGTTCTTAAAGTGGTTTATTTCTTTGTGGATCAAACTTTTTGGAATGTAAGTGTGCTCCTAAATTCCCCTGAAGCTTCAAATACCGAAATTGCTCTTGAATTAAGGTTTTAAACTCTTGGTATGATGAGACATTTTATTTCATTAACTCCCACCAATAATATGCTGTGGATTTTAGTCTACCGTTCAAACATTTCAAAATTTCCCCATCACCTAGCTTAAAGAATATGACATACTCATCAAACTGCCTCAGAAATACAACTGGGTTTTAATGACTTTCACCTGCAAATGAGGTTATTTCTCTGGTCCAGTGACGAGCAGAATGGTGTAATAACGCGGCGGTGGGATTCATTACAGTGCTAGCCTGCTGATGTGACACACTGGCAATGTGCTGCAGCTCTGGTGTTACTTGAGGTAAGTTGGCATCCCTGATATTGTTTGTTGCTGTGGGTTGTAACTCACTAGACATGTTTACTAGTCAACCTAGCCATTTCACTCTTAAGTGCATAAATTTTTGTAATAACCTCTGGAGTAGTTTCTTGCATTTTATTAACTTTAGTCTTTAAATTATTGCATTTCTCCTGTGTGAGTTTGTTTGATTGCTGTGATCACGACTCCACGTGTTGTGCTAAGGTTATTAATTTATTTATTTATTGATTTATTTTCTCTTATTGGCAATATGTTTGCAATTTATTATCGTCTTTCCAAAGTTTATCATTGCTTCGGTATTTTCTTTGTTAGTATGCTATTTATTGAATTATTTTAATTTACAATATTTTCCTCTAATTGCCGATTAATTTTCCCAATTATTCTCATTAGTTTTGATTTGGACTTAACGGAATTAATTTGGGAAGTCATAACTTCATTAACTACTTCCATTTCATCGTATGCTTTAGCTACAATTGTTTGTGTAACATCCGCTTTATGTTGAACTAACCTCTTTCCAACTTCGGCCTGATGACATGCAGGTTTTTCATTTACTTGTTGTAATTTAAATTCTAAGTGTCTCAATATGTGTACGGAACTGTATGATTAGTTGTTAATTTGATACCTTAATCTTAGACCAGAGCTGTATGTTTCGTTCAAATCATAAATCTAATTGTGAAATAATATTCGGTATGCACTTAATAACTGTTAGAACATATGTTAGTTTTGTTTTATCTGTTGGTTCGTTGTTACATGGGCTGCTAGCTAATTGTCTGATCTCCCTATGGTCACTAATATAACGTTCAACTAGTATGGTTTTATCAGAATTTTCAAAATTTATGGTTACAAAATCTGACTGAATCCTTCCCCCCCTATGCTCCATCCCTGAACTATTTTTTATACTACATAGAAAATAAGGACCTTTGCTTTTCCGTTCACTCACATGCTATATGTGTTCAAATTCTCTTAGCTTGTAATGTTAATGTGCAAAAGTGAATTTCCTATGTTTCGAAGTTCCTCCGGGCCCCCAAGTTGGGCAGACACTTTCTCTGAAACAAGTTGTGGCTGATATGAAATTAGGGGTAACCTACTGAAAATGGAAAACATATATAATTGAAGTACTGAACGTTAATTGAGGAAATATGGCATAATCGATTAAAGATGACACACTCAAAATACAGTCAGATAGATACTACAAACATTTGCTGCCCAAATTCTACTGAAGCAGGATAAATGCAATTCTAAGGAATTAATTTATGTTGCTTTCAGAGCAAAATTAGGTTACTGGAGTTAGTCCAGTTAGGAAAATCTAATTTAAACAAAAATATGCAAATAATTCTGTCCATTAAATAGTTTTCACTGTTATCTAATTTTTCTTTATCAAATATAATTGTCCTGGCACTATTGTTGGTAGACTTTTGAGTCTGTAATCCATTAGGTTTCCATAGAGTGATTTGAAAGAAATAAAAATAAAAACTCTCTTTCTGTAGGAAGACACTAGGGGTGTGCGAATATTCAAAAATGCAAATATTTGTGCGGATAAATATTCAATTTGATTCATATTCAAAACAAAACTAAGTACATATTCAAATTTTTCAAATATTCTGAGTTTTTCAACTACTGTGTACTGTCGTAGAGGAAAGAAATTGCACTTTCCTAAATGTAACTTAGTGGCTGGTAATCTTACATTATTCTTAGCATGCATAAGGAAGATTATAAAACTATGAAGACGTTGAGGTTAGGATGCCTTCAACATGCTTTTAACAACACCAAAATGTAAACAATGCATAAGTTCTTGATGTAGGCACATTACATGTAGTAAATAATTACCTGTAAATTATGTTTTTACAGTATTACATGCATTTATTTTCATTATAAAATGACAAAATGAACCGCATAAAGTTCAACTGTGTCTTGTTATACGTAAACTAGCAATAGCAGTGCTACCATAGCACAATATGCGGAAATGAAACAAAAATGGACAGAAATTGATACTCGCATATATTGATATGTGCAAAGAAAACTTCAGGTAAATAACGAGCACCGTTTGATATTGTTTTAATAATACTTTATCTGTAATTTTGGATCGAGCATGTGAACAAACAAGTACTATTGCTTCTTAAATATTTTGTAGATTCTCGCAATTTTGAATGTCATGAGACGGCTGGCAAAAAAAAATTTGTTGAAAGATAAACAAAGAAAATTGGCTTATTTTTTTGTTGCTCACATTGAAATTTAGCTTGCAGGTGCAAGCAGTCCATGCTAGTTTTAAATGCCATGCCAGATGATATACTTTTTGTGACTCAACTGGATGTAAAATTTGTCTTTATTCACGTAGCTTTCTATTAGGTCTAACATTTTTCATTGGTTTTGGGAAATTTAATTTAATAATGGCAAAGAAAAATTAATAGAGAGGATATGTTGCTTAAAAAACAAATAAGATAACGAGAAAAAAAGATCATAAAAGAAGATCCAGTAAAAGTAGAACTACAAAAACTAAAAGAGTGGAAAATGAAAAAAAATTGAATAAGCAAATAAAAGCAATGTCAGCAAGAGAGGCATGCTTGAAATAAAAGCATTGTAGACAAAATTCTAAAAATTATTACAATAGAAAAACTAAAGTGGAACAGACACCTGAATGGGCAGAGAGACTCCTTTTGATCAAGAACCGGAAATTGTAGCGGTACCAGTCCAAAGTAATTCCAGTAGGAAAAGAATACATAAATATAGAAATAGAGTTATTCAAAGGAATAAGAAGTTGCAAATAGAAAATGCAAGACTGAAAACATTACTTGAAATATATAAAAAAAGATATTACCAACAAAATTAGGAAAGAGCTCAAAATTGTGATATGACACCAGCCACCAAATAAAAACTACTTTTTGTGAAAAGCAAAGATAGACTACTTAAGAGAAAATTATTATTTGGAGCATCACTACAGTGTCAATAATGCTCTGATTTTCAGGATGTAAATAGTTTGAAGGGTAAGAGGTAAAGGAAGAGAAATCAAGTGATGTAAAGTTGTAAAAGGCTTGAGGTAGATTTTTACAACGTGCCTAGCAAATTATAATTTCAGCAATTATGTAATTAACTGCAAAGTAAATAAATAAATGATGAAGTGGTAAACTGTTCACTGAAGATTTATTGCAGCTATGAATTAGCATGTCTAAATTTACAGAAAATGTTGTCTTTTCTGAAGACTGCCTGGTAAACCATTCTTGAGAAAATCAAGTTGAAATTTCATAACAGAAGGCGAGTGGCCTGACAGGTAGGCAACACACAGTACAGTGAACTCTCAATGTGTCGGGGGAAAAAACCCTGGTACCATAAACTGTATCCACAGTTAATTTTTAGTTGTCCCTGCTATATATAATGATACAAATTACCTGCTTTTATCGTTTTTCGGATGTTGTATCAATCAAAATATCTTTTGGTCCCGTCACTTAAGATTTCCGGCAACCATCATTTTTAAGCTTGTTTTTTATGCAAATCCCTAATAACTGGATGTGAAATACATCAAATGTGCCACCGTTTGTCATTACACGTCGTGCATTGCTCTTCAGTTCAGATGATGGTGACGGCGAGACGAGTCTGGCATCCACCCTCCCTTTACACGCCTGAATAGAGGGGAAGTAGTTACCTAGTAACCAACATTGTAGCCCCTCTCTCTCTCTTTTTCTCTCTCTCTTTTTCTCTCTCTCTTTTTCTCTCTCTCCCTTTCTCTCTTTCTCTCTCTCCCTTTCTCTCTTTCTCTCTCTTTTTCTCTCTCTCCTTTTCTCTCTTTCTCTCTCTCTCTCTCTCTTTCTCTCTCTCTTTCTCTCTCTCTCTCTCTTTTTTTTTGTACACTCACCTTTTTTTCTACCCCTTACATGCCTTTGAGAAAGGAAGCTGTTGCCTAGCAAAAAAAGAAAATCTGCATCTTTTCTCTCTAACCTGCTTGCGCTTCCTTGCTCAAAATAAAACTAATGATGTGATCTCACTTTAACTATGCATGGTTATCCTGTCAAATGTACCACACCACAGAGTGGCCAAGTACTTCGCTGGGTCTGACCTCTAACATGGTTACCGCAATCTGGCGTATGTGACGGTAATCCAATTGTGGAAATTTCATCAAGATTATCCATCCCTCAAATGGTTGCACCTATCAGCCCTAGTATTTCAAGCAAATGGTTTCACCTGAAAATGTTACGCAATACATTTAAGCAAGAAATTATTTTTATTGTAAGGGTGTTTTCTTTTGTGATTAGAGGTATTTTTTCCCAGAGTTGGTATTTAATCGTATCTGGCATAAAAACAACATGATTTTAAAACAAAATATTGCTTTCACTCAATGGACAGCACTTTTGCAAATAAAATATGCCCAGAAGCCCCAAAAATTGTTTTAACATTGAGCGACTTCTATTATCAAACGCAATAGAATAATCTTATATCCTGTAAGGACCTATTCGACACATTTTGACGTCTAATAATGCATAATGTTACGAATGAGTTTTAAGACAATTCAGCCAATTCATACGTGAAAGGACCTAAGGGCGTAGCTCAATAATGAGTCATGATTAGGTAGATCACAGCAGTATAAGATGAGGTTTATTGAACATAAGGATTATACAATAACTATTTACGTTACTATTGATTGGGGGGAGCTTAAATGTAATACCAAGATGCTAAATAATTATATTAAGTGTTATTACCTCACGCCATTACTATTACAATCTAATTGGAAAGTCCCCACCTTGTTCATGTTGCCGGAGGCTGTTTCTAGGATGCGGTTAACGACACCCAGACACACCCATCTTCCGTGATCTTCTCTCTGGTCGGGTCGATGACAAAAGACGCCGCTCCCGGTGTTACGCTGGCCTATATTGAGCGTGTTGTTTAATATTTTCGGCCTCGTTTGCTGGCCGGTGAAGTGGATTTCTGCAACTGTCTTTCACAAGACATTATTGCAATCACTCTCGTGCCCTGGTTCAATGTTTGATGGTGTGATCAGGCAGGCCATTCAGCTAAGGTCTTTTCACTTCATAACATCTCCCCCAATGTTCACTAGCGAGATGCCCTCATCTCGCCTTAGAATCTGTGGGGGTGGAAGATAATTTTGAGTTTGTGTGGTTCATCATCTGGCAGTAGGAATATGGATCTGCTGCCAATTGCTTTCGTGCAGTCCTCTGGCAAGGTGGGACAAATAAACGCTGGACTGTGTGTTTGCAGTGGCCTTGCGGGCCTTGAACTTGCATTTTCGCTGGGGTGTGCAAATTGTCTTCCATGCGAGCGTGGCAGATGCTCTGCGGGCGGTTCGCGAATGCGTCAGCCTTTCTTGAGTTTGTGAGTCCTTAAGTGCTACGTGGCGTAAATTATTCGTTACATTAATTCTTGGAAGGAATGAAGAAAAAAATATTAATCATTATTCATAATGAAAATAGAAAACAATATTTGAAAACTAAAATAATTTAAATTTGGTAAGTTAATTTTCTCCCCGTTACAACAATTATTGTGTTTTGTTTGTACAGAAAATACACTTGCTGAAAATAAATGCATGTTAGAACACTGACAAACATAGTGATGTGATAGCAGAATGTTACATACTAAAGTGATACGTTACGTCACGGTGGTAGGATACTGATGGGATGGTATCAAAACGTAGAATATTATTTCATTAATAATTAGAACTTCCATAAAATTTAAAAAATTTATAGCAGCTGCTTTTATACCAAGTTTTAATACTTAAGAGGGAAATGGAAAGGATATTTAAAGTAACATATACACAAGTATTTAACATATAATAATATCTCTTGAATGTGGTAAATTGTACAAATAATTCGTTTTCTATAAAAATTAAAAACTTAAATTACAGTGATAAGGAAGTCGTTACTTTTTCCTTAAAGCCTAGATTATTTAAATTACAATTTATTCATAGAAGTTGTTTGTTGAGTAAGTACATTTCCAAAAAATAATTTTATTGCAAGCATTGGCGCGCAATTTTTTTTTCTTTTTTTTCTTTTTTTTTTTTTTTTTCCCCCACCACCACTATACATTACAAATTTTAAAATTTTATTTTGGAGGCTTCCTGTTAGTAATATTGATTTGTTTGATTTTTAAGTTCTCTTATACAATTATAAACTTTTAAAGTAAAATTTTTTTTATGCAAGTGTTTGGTACCTGCAGGGTGCGGTGTGAGTGGTGTATGTAAAATGTGGAAACCGCTGGTTACCTGTAAATATTTTAACTTAAGACTCGCGAGCTGCGGAAGACGCTAGTGCTGACAGCTATGAGCGCGGTGCTTAGGTTGTTGCGCATGTGACGTCAGAACAGGTGTCCTGCCGCCGCTGCCACCGTGGACATTGCTTGCGCTGGCCTCCGGAGGAACTTTACATGAGGAGGGTTTGTTGTGATATCGCTGCTGGTTGCTGTTGACATGGAACGTGCGGTACAGTTGATCTGAAACTTGCAAGGAAATGTATTAGCAGAATGCCTTCACAGTTTGTCGAAACATCTTATATGACATTTTTGCTTCAAATAAATAAGAGGGCCCTAATAGTTTATGCAGATTATGGTTATTTAAAATTAAATTGTGAATTTAATTCTGGTTTTATTATATTTCTGGGTGTGTCCGACCTTGGAAGATTATGTATTTAAACGTGAGTTGAAGCTCATTTAATTTTTAGACTGTCTTTGTCAATTGCTCTCTCGGGTGGTATATGAATACTAACTTATGTTACAACTTTATGGTTATGTTACTGTTTATGATCCAGCTCTTTGATAATGCCTACAAATGAGGACAGTTATTGTAGTTAGCTGTGTGCGCGGATAAAGCTCGTAATTATTAAAATGTTAATAAGTACGCTAGATACCTACACATAGCATAAGTATAATATAATGACATTGATTATTAAAAAGTTAATATTGTAATAAAGACGAGAAGAACGTATAGCATGTTAAACAAGGCAGAGGGACATCAACACATAGTATAAGTAGAACATAATGACACTGATTATACAAATAGAAGATAGTAGAGAGGAAAAGAAACACATAAATAATTAAGTACGTAATAATTACACTTCTACTCCCACACAAAGGGGTAGCATACGGGGATTGGGGAAATCTGCACTCAATGACTTGCACCAGGGAGGTCAAAAGCGAAAGTACCCTCGTGGTATACTTTTATAGTACTGTGTAGTAGAGGAAAGACCCACAGCAAAAATCCAACACATCCAGATTGCGCCCCTACTGCCTGAACTCTTTCAAGGCTAGTAGAGCACAGAAAACAGGCCCCTCTGGTCGGGTCACAACTCCGCCAGAGGCCTAAAGATTGCTCCGTGTCTCATGCGAAACAAAAGGTTTGACCTCCCTAGTAAGTACTCCAAAAAATTAGGTGGATGTGGGTAAACCGTGAACGGACAGATACAGTCAAAGTGGGTGTGTCTCTGGCACTAATCCCATTTCGTTAAATACCCTTGACATTGCACACAATTATTCCTTCTCACATCAGGTTCAGCAGTCTGCGCATCAAACAATGCAGCATGACTGGCACGGAGTGTCGCTCGCACGTCCGAAAGCCACGAAGATTGGCTAAGTGCTCGGATCACAGAACTGTATGAACCTAACAGAATTAATTCTCCCTGTGTCCTTATGGCACTGGTTTGTGGGAAGTACGTGAAAATATTGGGAGTATGAGGAGTTTAAAACTAGAACAGTACACTTAAGTTTTAAAGCGGGTGTGGGGGAATAAAACAGCGTGGCGTTGCGCCAGCATGCCTTTTCGCAACACAGCAGCACTCGAGCCACGGGGAAGTACTGATGCGGGAATGTGTTGTCCCGGTACTTTGTAACTGGGTCGCGGCGCCTGGCCTGTAGCCATGACTTCTCGTCCTTCCATATGCCAACTAATAATGTGATACTGGCTTTATGTCAGAATACTAAAATCTCGTAGTTATTCCTTATTTCTTTGCATGTTATGAAAAGTTTCTTAAATATACAGTATGTAGACTAAAGGGAAAGTTTAATAAAATATATATTTTTTATCTATGCACAGCAATATCTAACTACGTACAATATGGTGTCCTGCATAGAATTTATTAAATGAGCACTCCAGTTGAAAGTTGATTTAATGAAAATGCTCATGGTATAATTTAAATTTATAGAATGGTATTGCTGAGGTAAATTGTTTACAAGTATATGTACGCAACTAGGGACTTGCGGTTCACACTGAAATTCTGTAAATTTTAATACTGTTTGTTATTTAGGTTTCAAATAATTGCTTTGTACATTTAGTTATTAGGCCGTAAAAGGTAAATTATTATTTAAACGTAATACATTTTAAAAGTAGATGTTATGACATTTTTTAAATTATACTGCTACTTAAAAGGTAAAAGTTTTAATGTTAAAAGTGGACGTGGCTGAAATTTTGCTATTATTAATATGGAAATTAGCATGGGTGGGTGGGGAATTTATTGAAATGGGAGTGGATGTTAGAGAAGCTGATGCAAAGCAGTGAGAGGGTAGGAAGGAACCCAGCCTCCACCATTGTTACGAATGAGCTTTTCAGCCAATTCGTACGTGAAAGGTCCTAAGGGCGTAACTCAATAATGAGTCATGATTAGGTAGATCACAGCAGTATAAGATGAGGTTTATTGAACATTAGGATTATACAATAACTATTTATGTTACTATTCATGGAATAGCTTAAATGGAATACCAAGATGCTAATTAATTTTGTTAAGTTTTATTACCTCACGTCATTACTATTACAGTCTAATTGGAAAGTCCCCTCCTTGTTCATGTTGCCGGAGGCTAATTCTAGGAGGCGGTTAATGACGGCCGGACACACCCATCTTCCGTGATCTTCTCTCTGGTCGGGTCGACGACAAAAGACGCCGTTCCCGGTGTTACGCTGGCCTATATCGGGTGCGTTGTTTAATATTTTCGGCCCTGTTTACTGGCCGGTGGAAGGGATTTCTGCAACTGTCTTTCGCAAGGCGTTATTGCAATCACTCTCGTGCCCTGGTTCAATGTTTGAAGGTGTGATCAGGCAGGCCGTTCAGCTAAGGCTTGATCACTTCATAACAATTAGCACCAAGCCTGCGCACAGCGTAACTTGATACAGGTGTTAAGTGTATGGAAATATCAGATGACGTGGTTTTGAATGATTAATTATTTAAAATCTAGAAGAAATAAATTTGAATAGCCATACTTATCTATCTTTGTCTTAAAATCACTTTTATTTTCAAGTGAAATGCCGTTAATTACTTTACCTATGCATTTGCCACGCAAACACAGCGTCTCCAACATAAATTTAGTTTTCTGTATTGTAGATATGTGGCCTAGGTCTAGATTCTGAAGCTTCGGCCATCCTTGGTGATACTCAGAAGAGCTTTCTTCCTCCACTTACACGACTGACTGGGAGGGAGATAGTTGATTAGCAACCAGCATAGCGTCCTTGTGCCCTCCCTCTGGGGTGTCCACTGGTTTGGAAGGGGTGAAGGAACTGATTTGGGCAGTTCTTAACAGGGAGGTCTCGACAGTCGATAAGGGTGATTAAAGTGATTATGGAACGGCGCTGGAATTAAGGGTTGAGTGAAACGGGAGTTCCCCGAGAAAACCTGCCGACCAGCAGCATTGTCCGGCAGCACAATTCCCACACGCAAAAACCTGATGACCTGGCCGAGGATTGAACTCGGTTCTCCTTGGTGGGAGGCAAGCAGGCTAATCGCTCAGTCATCACGGCCCCTGGTTTAGAAGGGGAGTTGGTAGATAGTTTCACTTCTACCGTCGCTGTGGCTTCCCCTTCTCTGTCTCACCCATCATGAACACACTTCCCAATTGATAAACTCTCAGCGTGCTTTCAACTGATCAGGTGCATATGGGACATTCAAAATTTGGCTTGCATTCAATGTCATATTATTTTAATTTTCAAAGGGTTTGAAAGTTTTGGGTCAGCTTGCATCCAGTATCAGATTTCAATCAGTTTGTGCTGTATTTTGTGGTGTTGTTATATTCATTATTTAAAGAAGTTGAGGTGAAATGTTTTTTTAATGTATTATTTACATTAATACTAATGCAGTAATACTTTTTAAAAAATTCCCATTTTTATTGTGTTTATTTGTTAAACTTTATTCACAGATAATGTACAGCTCTCATTAAACTGGAGATGTAGTCTAATAAGGTCAGAAGTTGTATTTTATTGATGTACATGTCAGAACCCTCATCTACTGAAATCCAGGATTTATAGAAATTTTTTGACAGTCCCACGGAAAAACGGTTGATTGGGAGTCCACTGTACACATGACTTGTGAAAGAGTGATATGTGATTGAGAACACATAGTGCTTGACGTACTTTAAATATGCAAATAGGTGTGTGCCAGGCATGAGTTCACGTGAGTTGCATTAACAAATAAACCCTTTAGTTCCCAAGTTGTGAAAGTCCATTTTTACCATTATAAGGAAATTAAGGATTTGTGTTTGGGCTTACCAAAAATTCTTGACAAACATGAAAATATAATTGTTTGCATATAATTTAACCAAAAAGTACAAAAAAATGTAATGTCCATTTATGAAAAATGTAAAATGTTTGCACTATAGTTTTTAAGTGGTGTATCGTTGTACTATTGAGGTATTAAAGGATTTTGAATTTGTCCTAACCAACAAAATCGTGACAGAATTATTTAATAAAAGTATTGTTAGCAAATAGTTTGACCAGAAGTGAACACACTGTTATCCAATAAAAAATATGTTAACATTAGTTCTAAATTTAAAAAAAAAGTTATATTATTGACAATACTACAAAAAATTCAGCAAAAATTTTATTTAACTTATATTAATTATTTATTGTTTAAAAACTGTAACAAAATTAAAGCTCATTCGAAAAACTAATTAAATGGAAATAAAATAGTGTAATTAATTTTTGTAGTAAAGTAAAAAATATAAAAAAATTTAATTAATATAATTTTACTATTGTTTTTATGAAATTTGTAATACTTAATTGCATACAAAATTACTTTCTAGTGTTTGCAAAGGTTACCAGTCTTTACTTATAAAAAATGTATACATATATGGAATGGAACATTCAAATAGTTACCACCATTTAATTTGTTACACTGAAGAGCCAAAAAAACTGGTATAGGCCTGCGTATGCAAATAATAGAGGTATGGAACCAATCAGAGTAACGCAATGCAGTCGGCAGCTAGATTGGTTAATGCTGCTACAATGGCAGGTTATCAAGATTTAAGTGAGTTTGAATGTGGTGTTATAGTCGGCGCACGAGAGATGGGACATAGCATCTCCGAGGTAGCGATAACATTTGGATGTTCGTGTACGACCATTTCACCAGAGTACCGTGAATATCTGGAATCCGGTAAAACATCACATCTTCGACATCGCTGCGGCCGGAAAAAGATAGTGAAAGAACGGGACAGACGACGACTGATGAGAATCATTGAACGTGACGGACGTGCAACCCTTTCTCAAATTGGCGCAGATTGGATTTGTGGACTGCCCTGCAGGATTCAAGGTGTGAATTACCTCCTGCATACCTTGAGACATTAGTCAAGTCCATGCCACGTCATCTTGTGGCACTTTTGCGTGCTCGGGGGGCTCTGCACGATATTAGGCAGGTGTACCAGTTTTTTTGACTCTTCAGTGTACAATCATTGTGTAAAAATCATACAGTCAAGACGTCTCGCACACTTCATCAACAGTCGCTGCATCTTATTCACAATGTTCACCACCCACACAAGGGTTTTTCATTGAAGCCATTTCAAGTAAGAATGATGACCGTGCGGGTTGCATCGCAACAAGTCCAGCATGTCTCTCTTCTTTAGTGCTGACACCTTTCATTCTTCTGGATGAAGTAAAGTCTGTTCCACATTTACCAGGGACATTGGCCGTCCACACCTTCCTAGTCTTGTGTCTAAGAACTTGAAATCTTCCAGTTCACTCAGAGTTTCCTTATTCAAAATTTGAAAGGGTCGTGCCCATTTTATTCGAAGCCAGTTAACATCACGTTGCTCCTTACTTGGTTTTTCCTTTGTGATGACTTTTTCCAACATTGCAGTAGTAAAGAAATATTCCCAATTCATCTGACGATGAATTTTTGCTTCCTCTTAGCTGATGCCATTATTATATACCAGTCATTAAAAGCATAGATAGTTTTTCTTTGTTCTAGTTCCACTGAACCAAAATATCTGTCATTAGATGGAAATGAGTGTCCCGATACAAGAAACTTCTACTGTAGGACTTTGACATCATTATTACAGTGGAACCTTATGTATTGAACCCAGATGGATTTAAAGTTTTCATCCGTGGAACATATTCTGGGGTCCCATTTTGGATTTATCTGCATTTCAAGCCCACATTCATTGGAAGTCCACCTGTATTAAAGTGTTTTTTCAGTGCCCTGAGAAACAATGAATAGAGAATTCACTGTACGATACTGAAAAAATTTCATTAGTGATACTGCTACTTATATTATGGTTTTGGCATGTGCATGTATCTGAGTAAATAATTTTTGTTTTCACCTCATTCCAACACAATAGTTAATTCTTAAGCAAACAAGAGGCTATTTCTTGTGAACCGCTTGAAGCTTGGGTTTCCTGAAATCATTCCCTAGATCGTGAATTCTGATGTTACAGACGTACATGTTCCAATTGTAGTAAGCATCAGAAACTGATAGAATGGGGAAAGGAAGTTTTTTTTGTTCAGATCCTTTGAGGAAACACAAATAATATCACTGTTTTTTGCACATTATGAATCATTTTCCATTGTTTCCCTGGCTTTCTCTGCTTTCTGCAATTCGTGATCAGACATAAGTAATTTCTTCTCATTGGCACAAAGGCTTGGATCTCTAATGTTTATCTTGAATTCATCACATTTTTCTACATGCATCCTTCCTTGGCATGTGAAAATTCAAAATAAACTGAGTATTGAAGACACCGCAGTAAAAACTCTCTTTCACAGGAACCACATCTGTTTCTTCACGCTTTTCTTTATAAAAATCGTATATTTTCCGTATGTTCAAATTTTCATTTAGATATTTTCTGCGAAGATTACGGGTTCGTGTATAATGTGACTCATAACACGAGAAGCTTTGTATGTGTTTCTTAACAAATTCAATAATCTCTTGGGGCATTTTTCTTGGATTTTCTTTCTTACCTCTCTCTGGTACTGTCCTGGCGATATACCTTCTCCATGTTTTGTTAGGGCTTGGGTAACCCTACCATTACTCACATAAAAGTGTCTAGAAAAAACATTTACCTAAGTACCTGAGCGGTTTCATTCACAATGTAAGAGAAAACAGATTTTAATGTTCTTGCAGGTTTTTTTTTTTTTTTCCACGTAGTCAGGGCCTAGCTACATAAACACTGTGTATAAGTCCACAAATATATGCATTTGGTTTTCCGAAATCACCTGCCTGCCAAAAGTCTTGATACAAACTTTTACTCTCGTAAACTTTTAACTTACTGCTGCAGTTCTTCCTTCTTCCTACACTTATTTCAATGTCTCGAAAACCCTTCTCACTAACAGTACCTCTTCTGTTTCCATATGACTGCTTGCTATTTATTTTCTTCTTTGCTTCATTTTTTGTGAATGGCTCTTATTTTCTTATTTGTTTTCAACATTTTGCTCCTCACCTCTGTCCATGGTAATATAACACAACTAACATCTTCCATTAAAACAATAAACAATCAAGGAGCCACAGTGGTGGCTACTACTCGTCTCCCAACTAAATGAACCGTGTTTGATTCCCAGCGGGGTCGCCCCCGGATTTTTGGATGTGGGAATTGTGCCAGACGATGCCGCTGGTCTGCTAATTTTCTTGGGGGTTTCTCGTTTCCCCTGCCCTTGCATTCCACCTCACCCTCATTGATTTTCAGGACCTTGATGTTGAGAGATGTACAAATCTCTACTCACTCACTCAATAAATAACCACATTAATCACGAAACGCACAGCAACAACGCACCCAATAGTAAGCTGTGTTTACTATGATGGCTGGTGCTGGACTTACACCACTTGTTCCACAACCACTCAGCATTTTCTTTATTCACACCAACTTTGCGATTCGCCCAGCAGCATGATTTTGAAATAGGGACTTACACCGCATGTTTGCCAAATACAGATCACTCCCCAGAATATATTTCTTGTGTAAGTTTACAATCAGTAATTTTAGACTTACACCACTTGGGAACTAAGGGACACAATGATGACACATTAAAGTATTGTGCAGCACTAAGATGGAGTACTAATAAATAAATGGTAATGTACTGTGAATGCAAAATGAACACACGGCAGATAATACTGTAGTAAATTAATGTATTGAAATATTACAATCTCGTACAATTTACAGAAGTATGTGCACTAATCATATTGTGTATAGGAAATGTTTGAAGGTTCGACTATGGGCTTCAAAAAAGGCTTTGTGTGTTGCCTACCTGTCAGTCCCGTGTCACCTTTCTGTTTTGAAATGTCTGTGTGGATTTCTCGAAAACTGTTAACTAGAGTATTTTCCGACAAGACAACCTTTCCTGTTAATTGATATGTGCTGATTCATAATTTGTCTTATCAAATCGTTCACAGCTTAGTTTTTCAAATTTTCATACAGACAAATGATGGCAACCCCCAATTACATAATGAAGTGGGATATTACCAACTATGTTTTCAAAGGTGTAAGATATTATTAATTAGAGCTGGGTCTAATTCTTGCAGATTCTGTCAATGCTAAATATTTGTTGCCAATCCTGCCAATTTTTTTAGCCGATCAGTGCTTTTTATCATTGAATGAGTTCCGAATGACTAACAGGTCTCAGGTGTAGGCCTATAACCAAATTAGGCAAATGTTTACTACATATACAAAAAAAAAGTATAATTATTTACAGTTCCACACAATCCTCCAATATTTTTATAAATATATAAGACTTATTGAAGTAAAAAGTACACACATTCTGTACCTATAATAATAACAAAGCAATATACATTCAGTAATTCTTCAAGTACCCATATGTAGTTAAATCAGCACAAAATGGGTAAGAGAACACACATTGATATGCCGATAATGTATACTGAAGCAAAAACACACCTAGCCAACACAACCAAAACATTCTACATTCTATAAATCTTAGTCTACTTAAGCAAAAAATACTCAACACAACAAAACATTCTGCACTTAATAAATCTTAAAGTATGTAAATGAAAGTCAAAATAAAATGGCAAAAAACCTGCATATCTGCCTGTAGGATACATATTTAAATTTAATTTAAATTGTAACATAAACTTTCAAACTCATTCAATTACGATTATGCTTTCTGAATGCTGATACCGACAAGCACGCAAGGGGAAGTATTGTACCAGTGTCGACAATCGCAGTGTTCATTATACAATCAGTAGAATCGAAAAGCCATCGCGACTACACTTATATTGTCACAGTTGATTCTCAATCGAAGCAATCGCAAATATTATACTTTGGCTTTATCATCCAGTGCCGTGGCCATTTGCATTTTATTCATAAAATAAAATGCTAATAAAAGTATGATGTGGTTTTATACTTTATGTTGCTTTTCAAAACTCAATTTTTGGGGTGCATAGCTCTCTGAGTATTATTTAAGGGTAAAGTGGTACATACGCTTTTGTCTTATATTTTCGTAAGGAATAAATAACCTGCTGGAGTTTGTCAGTGTTGTTCAAAAACACTCTGTTTATATAAATAGTCTAAAGATGGTAAAGTGTTTGCCAAAACCAGCCAGTGTTGTGTAAGTATGTTGTACTTGGTGAGTCTGTTTTTGCACATGTGTACAGTAGAAAGTCGATTATCCAGACTAATAGGGATTGAAGGTAATTAGGATAAATGAAAATCCGGATAACGGAAATATGTTGAAAATGAGGTTAAAAAATTTTTTTAACAATTACTTTTACACAAAGTAAAATATATTATACATGCATAGAACATAGTATGCTTATCCAAAACAGAAACTCCTACATAAAATAAAAAAATTAAATCAGTTGACAAGTAACTACCTCCCTCCCAGATGTGTTTACTGTGAACAACACGTGAAAGGGTACACCATAAGAGCCAACACAAGTGCTTGTCTCTCCTCCGCGGGTAAGGGAAACACTTTGATGAAAGAAACTTTCGTGTTTTTTTTTTCTATTCTCTTTATTTTCAAAAAGAGTCTGAATAACCGGTCGTCCGTATAACCAACGTTCGGATAATCAACTTTCTACTGTATTTTGTTCAGAGTATTTTTTTGAATATCCTGATGTGTAACATGTTCTTAAAAAGGGCAATGGCTGACATATACAGTAAAAGGGCCATTATTTTGAAGTGGTGGTTATTAGAATTTGGACAGATTCTGACCCACTCCCAACCCCTATTTGCAAAAATTGCATTAAATTTTTACTCAGGGTGTTTTTGCACGGCATTAGTGACAAAATTACACTTTGAATTTGTTACATACAGTCAAATGGTTCTCATGAATTAACTCGTAAGATCTGCATACTTGTGAGATGAAATTTGATTTGATTTATTTTGATTTACTTTGGCCCCCTTGAACTCAAAAATTGCATCCATGTTCAATTGTTTTTAAAGTAAAAGTATGTTGTTTTAATGAAATATTAATTAATTTAATATTTTGACATCATCTGAGAGAAATAATCAGTGCTTTGTAGGAAACACACGACACAAGGATGGTAAAATTAGGGTCGCTCCCTTCGCTGTTTTTCTTGACAAGCCATGAACAATAGAACGAAGTGACCTTGGTAAAGTAACTGGATAAGGGGAAGGCGGCTGGCTTGCTCTCCCTCCGGTGGCAGAGTTGCGTGTGCACCTTCCTAATCGATAGTGCTGTCCTGGTGCCTCGCCCAACAACCACAAAGCAGAGCATGAACTGCTTGCCTTGTAAATGTACTTGTAGAGTGGCATGCAATCATGGTTCAGAGAGAGTGAGACTGGGTTCCAGAAGGCAAAACAATAAATGTACACATTTGCAAAGTGTTATCAGCTGATGAGTTGTAACATGATGTATGTTGTGATGGTGACCTTTATGATGACTATGAAAAAATATAGCAGATACTCAGAAATAGAATTTGTAATTTAAAACTTTAAAACTATAATTACAACATGCATGCGCACACACACACACCCTTACACACACACACATATATATATATATATATATATATATATTTAATATACACCGAGGCGACAAAAGTCATGGGACACCTCCTAATATCGTGTCGGACCTCCTTTTGCCCGGCGAAGTGCAGCAACTCGACGTGGCATGGACTCAACAAGTCGTTGGAAGTCCCCACCAGAAATATTGAGCCATGCTGCCTCTATAGACGTCCATAATTGCGAAAGTGTTGCAGGTGCAGGAGTTTGTGCACAAACTGACTTCTCGATTATGTCCCATAATGTTTGAAGGGATTCATGTCAGGCGATCTTGATGGTCAAATCATTCGCTGGAATTGTCCAGAATGTTCTTCAAACCAATCGCAAACAGTTGTGGTCCGGTGACAAGGTGCATTGTCATCCATAAAAATGCCATCGTTGTTTGTGTACATGAAGTCCATGAATGGCTGCAAGTGGTCTCCAAGTAGCTGAACATAACCCTTTCCAGTCAATGATCAGTTCAGTTGGACCAGAGGACCCAGTCCATTCCATGTAAAAACAGCCCTCACCATTATGGAGCCACCACCAGCTTGCACAGTTCCTTGTTGACAACTTGGGTCCATGGATTCGTGGGGTCTGCGCCACACTCGAACCCTACCATCATCTCTTACCAACTGAAATCGGGACTCATCTGACCAAGCCACGGTTTTTCAGTCGTCTAGGGTCCAACCGATATGGTCACGAGTCCAGGAGAGGCGCTGCAGGCGATGTCATGCTGTTAGTAAAGGCACTCGAGTCGGTCTTCTGCTGGCATAGCCTAGTACAGCCAGAGTTTGCCGCACTGTCCTAACGGACACGTCCGTCGTACATCCCACATTGATTCCTGCGGTTATTTCACACAGTGTTGCTTGTCTGTTAACACTGACCATTCTGCGCACACGTCGTTGGTCTCGGTCATTAAGTGCAGGCTGTCTGCCACTTCGTTGTACATGGCGGGAGGTTATGCCTGAAATTAGGTATTCTCGGCACTCTCTTGACACTGTGGATCTCTGAATGTTGAATTCCCTAACCATTTCCGAAATGGAATGTCCCATGCGTCCAACTCCAACTACCATTTCACGTTCAAAGTCTGTTCATTCCCGTCGTGCAGCCATAATCATGTCAGAAATCTTTTCACGTGAATCACTTGACTACCAATGAAAGCCCAACCAATGTACTGCCCATTTATACATTTTGTACGCGATACTACTGCCATCTGTCCATTACTTTTGTCACCTCTGTGTGTGTGTGTGTGTGTGTGTGTGTGTGTGTGTGTGTGTGTGTGTGTNGTGTGTGTGTGTGTGTGTGTGTGTGTGTGTGTGTGTGTGTGTGTGTGTGTGTGTGTGTGTGTGTATATATATATATAGAGAGAGAGAGAAAGAGAAAGCTAAAGTAATGTTTTAAAGTAATATACCATTTTTTGGGCGACAGCAAGTTGACATTAAAACCATAAGCAATATGATAGACTAAAATAAAAAGTGGCAAAAATGTGAAATGTGTGCATTGGACTTGTAGCATTTGTTTACCAATGTTAGTTTTCTTCATTCACTGAAAAGCTGTAGTGGTAGGTTATATTGTGTCCATGCTACTTTCCTTGAACTCTCAAAATTTGCTGTACTTATATAAGCTGACAGGAATACCTTATTTCCTAGCAAACTGTAAACAAACTGTCTCATCGGGCACTGCATCTTAAACTGTTCCAAAGTCCAATTTTTATGCCAATTTTCATGGTAATACATGTTCATCTCTGCAGTTTTGAGTCTCCTGAATTGTAAATATAGTTGTACCCCAATCCCATTCTGATAATCCATATTTCCCATCCCCCTCTTGTAGCATGCAAATTAACTTTTGATTTTTTTAATCTATGAATGAAGTTTAGTGTCATGTTCGTGGCTATCCAAGGTTGGAATATTGGTTTCCTATAGGCCATTCACAGTTACTTCACACTTTTCTCAAGCCCTGCTAAAGATCTCATTTTGGTTACAGATTACGTACCCTTCCGCTGCAGGTAAACATAAACACTGCCATGTGACTTCTACGTTTTAACTGTCAAATGCTCTGTTCACTGTTTATGGCTGATCAAAGAATTCTGTCATATCTCAAAAACCATAACATACAAATGTTTAGAATTTAGGCCTATAACCATATTCAGGTCAGCTTTATGATTTTTTAACAATGTCTGTATTGGCTATAGTTCTTACGGGTATTATTTTACATATAGTTAACATATTTGTGTTATACACGATATAGCACATTACACATAATGCACACGTTAATATTTTGCAGCGACTGTGTTTACCTGTTACATTTGTGGGGGAAAGAACTGTAGTATTTAACCTCTTGTTATTTATGTGTTGGGTTATTTCATCAAAAGGATGGCCTCAATTGGAATAAATATTAAAACGAAGGAGCAACCAGACCAACGAAAAAGGCAGTAAATTCAAGCACGCAACTCGTGTCGCTTATATTTTTTATGTAGAAGCGACAAACTTAATAGAAAGTTGTGAACCTGCACACAAATAGGTTTACCGTAACTTATATTCTGGTCGGATTTTTTTGCACCGGTACTTAGTTTTTACTAGGTTTATTTAATTATTTATTTCAAATGTTCTGGATGGGCCTAGTAATTTATTTAGATTGTGGCAAACATTAAGTTACAGAAATGTAAGCACGTTACATAATTGTGTTTCATGCACCTAGGGCAAAGTTACAAAGTTGTGGTAAATAAACTGACATAACTTTAAAATAATATATTTGGTCATAAAAACAGTTTATTGTTAAAATGTATAAATTTTGCACGTTCAATATTTGCAATTATGCATGCAGACACACACACTCTCACATACAATGGCCCAGCGTAACGACTACGAAACAGTCACAACAATACCTCTTCAAACGCAGCAGACATGACACACGTTCAGTATATTTATTCCTGTCATACACAGATTTATCACATCATAACTTGCCTATGTAGGTTTAAGAAATACAACATGTACAAACTTGATGTGGTAATTTTAAGCATTTTTGGCAGGAAGAAAAATTAACCCTTCGTTAAGGGACAAGCAAAATGCCACATTTCATGTTGCTGCACTTATGCCAACTTCGGATTTTTAACCGTCCCGGCCATCAGATCTAAATATATTATAATAAGTATTCAACATTAATATCTCGTTTTAGTTGTGAATTAAAAATTAAAAAATCATCATTTTTGGTGTAATAAGTATGAAATATGCTAAAATTGAGAACATGCATAATTCTCCTGCTACTACTAGCAGTGCCAAACTTCCTGAGATAGAGAAAGGCGAGAGCTACAAGCTCCACTCCCCTATTAAAGTTTCTTCCTCGGATGAAAAAAAAAACACCATGTCATTAAGGCCTATGCACTGTAATTTGTGCGGATATTTCTAACTGTAGCAATGAAATATGTTTTTATCAGTGCTACCTACAAACTTAAATATTTCAGTGGGTAATGTTTAATTTACAAATAGCATACCAAAAAAATTGGTTCAATCCATTTTTTAACTGTGAACTTTTTCTTACTAGCCGTTGCCAACACATCGTTGCTCTCACTTTTTTAATTTGTGGAATATGAAATAAATAAAATTATAGAAGAAACTAAGTTAAAGTTTCATTCATTCAAAATATAATACTTTTAGAGTTAATCACAGTGTTTTATATTTGTGGTATACAAGTTATTTAAAAAACAGGTTGACATGTTACTCCTAGAGTGATTTTTCAAAGCTTTGTTTCAAAACATCCGAAGAAACCGTGAATGGACCAGTATTGCATTGTTGGTAAAGTGCTTAAAAAACATTAGTAGTGTTAATTTCATGTAAGTAGGGTAATATTTGACAGACAAATGTGACCAACCTCCACAGTATGTAAACAGTAAATGTGCTTGTTTCCAAAGTATTGTATCAGTTGATGAATTGCTGTGGGATGTAGTTATGTTGGCGGTATTGATAATGACTAGGGAAGAAAATAGTACTCTGTACTAAAATTTGTAATTTAACACTTTAATTGTACGTACAACATTTATCGCTTAAATTATGTGTTTAAAGCAATATGCAATTTTTTGTGGTGTTTAGTGAATTGGCTTTAAGAATATGTTTTGCAACTATGAGGAGCATGCTGACATGGTTGGCGAAACGTTTCCAGCCCAGTGAACGCCATTGTGCATGTGGTCTTTTTCAACATGTTCAAGNGTGGTCTTTTTCAAGTACCTTATTGGTGTTGTCTGAATATTTTAGCAGTAGTTAATTATTTTGTTTATTTGTTTTCATTAAGCATAGTGGGTTTTAGGTACTGTTTTAGTGCAATTGGCACATGTTTACTGCTTCGTAAAACTGCTCATTCCGCCATTTTCCAACCGGCGTCTGCCATGGAGTGACACAAATGTAATTTACGTTTTGAAATTTAAGTTTGTTGGTTTGAGGAAACAGGTGAAGTGTTAATTTTATTGAATGATTTTGCAAATAAATTATTTCATATCATTAATGGACAATGAAGTAATCGTGCAAGGATATTCATTTAAAAACACATGTCCAAGAGGTTGCAAATTAACAAACAGTAAGTTAGTGTATTTTGTAAATGTATTTCTAAACAGTCACTTGAATGTCTGAAACGCACGTGGCCTAAAAAAAGCCACACTTTACACTCTTTTGTATTGTAAAAATAACATTTGTTAATTTGGCCTATTTTGTAAATACAACGAGTATAAGGTTAACTTTGGTAAAAGTGTGTGAATTTATTGCTGCATCTGTATGAACAGTGACGTACATACCCATTTTTGTTCTTTCATTGAAGTTAAAACTTTTGCAGTTATAATAATTTGAATGTTATTTCAGTACAAACAAAATTTTTCACTCCTCCATCAAAACAATACACAATTAAAAATTGCAAACTGTTGTAAGAAGAACTGCAAAACAATGCAGTCTCACAAAAGACAAACTAAAGCCCTGCCCTCTTCCTCTCCCCATCTATTTCCTTTTTACTCTCAAAATAAAATAAACATGGCCCAAGCAAACTTACTTGGCCATTACAAAAATAAAACGGGTTGGAATGCCAAACTAGCTATAATATTCTACATTGATTACTACGGAAGTTAACGTCAGTCTTTCAGTGCCTGCAATGACAGGAAACACAAGGAAGATGAAAGTGTGCATTGAACTCCAATATGTTGNAAGTTAACGTCAGTCTTTCAGTGCCTGCAATGACAGGAAACACAAGGAAGATGAAAGTGTGCATTGAACTCCAATATTTGTTTACAAATGTTGTTTTTCTTTACTGACAGAACAGCTATTGAGGAAGGATGCATTGTTGCCATGCTACTTTTCTAGAACTTTCAAAATTTACACCACCTACATGAAATGGACAATATATAACATTTCATTTGTAATACCGCATAAAGTTTCTGCCTCTCCTATTGCCCTAATAACTGTAGGTTTTATAAAGAAATACTCCGGATCACTTGAATAAAATATTTATTAGTTTTAAGAAAGAACAATATAATTTCAACAAGGCACATACCGCCATGAGACAACAATGGTAGCTTGATAGCTAATAATTTGTTTACAGTATTGCCATCTTAAGAATATAAAATCTTTTAATATTGCATTGTATATTAAATTACAACACCCACCCGCAATGCAATATTTACCTCNTATTTACCTAAGTTTTACACAAATAAATTTACATGGTTACTCCACACTGATTAGTGAATTTAAAAATTAACTCTTTGTTTAGGGCTTTTGTAAACATATCAGCTAACTGTTCTTCAGTTTTTACATATTTCAGACACACACTACCTTTTATTATTAGTCCTTTAATATAGTGAAATCTAATATCGATATGTTTTAACCGCTTGACACTGCTTGTATTTTCAACCGATATTGTGGACTGGTTGTCACAAAAAATTGTAGTCTGGTCGACAATCTTTACCCTAAAATCATTTAACAAATTTTGTAACCAACATGCTTCACTAGCTGCCATACTAATTGCTATGTATTCAGACTCAGTTGATGAGAGACTTACAGAGCATTGCTTCTTCGAACACCATGAAATCAAACAATTTGAATACATGAAACAATAGCCAGTGGTAGATTTTCTATCTCTGAGATCTCCTGCCCAATCAGCATCGCAGTAACCCACTAGCGATTTATCATTACATTTATAAACCAATTTATAATCAATAGTATGTTTTACATATCTTAATACCCTTTTTAAAGCCAATAACAGGACATCGTTTGCATTGTTTTGGTATCGGCTTAATATAGAAACAGCTACACACAGATCTGGTCTTGTGCCTGAGACAGCATACATTAAGCATCCTATCATTTGTCTACATACATTTTCAATATTTTGATCTGTTTGGCACTCCTTATGTCAAACATTTTAGCATTAAAAATTTTGGTCCATGGGGGTTGACATTGGCTTACAGTTTTCCATTTTGAATTTCCTCAATACATTTTCTAAATAGCTTTTCTGACTTAATTTGGTTACACCACTTTCTAAGTTTTGTTTGACATTTATTCCAAGAAAATCAAATACTAAACCCAAACCTTTCATTTTAAATTCTTTCTGTAACATTAGTTTGACATCAGAAATTTGGTTCTCATTTGTGCCCAAAATTAACAAATCGTCAACGTATATTAGAATATACATTTGATCTTTATCATTGCACTTTGAATAAAGACATGAGTCACACTGTGACCTCACAAAGCCTCCTCTAGTTAAAACTGAGTTGAACTTTTCATTCCAATATTTGGGTGATTTTTTTAGACCATACAAAGATTTGTTTAACTTGACAATATTTTTATCATCAAAATATGCCCCATCTGGTAAATGAATAAAAATTTCTTCATCAATTTCCCCGTATAAAAACGCCCCAGTTACATCCATTTGGTAAATAGGTAAGTTACGCTCGGTTGCTATGGCTGTGAATAATCTGAAAGTTGACAATTTAGCCACAGGTGCATAAATCTCATTTAAATTCAAGTCATCATTTTGTTTAAAACCCCTAGCTACCAACCTAGCTTTATACTGTATATCATTACCAGTTTTCTTTATCTTAAAAACCCACTTACTGCTTACAGTCTTTTCATTTACAGAAGTATCGCACACCTCCCATGTATTGTTTTCATTTAGAGTCTGTAATTTCCTAATTATAGCTTCTTTCCACTTACTTGTATCTTCTCTTCTCATTGCCTCTTCGTACGTCTTTGGCTCCTCATCCATCGAATAAATATTGTTACACTTGTAGAACGACGTTTGGTTTCTCGCTCGTTTGCTTCTCCGCTGATCTTGGTGAGTATCTGGTGAACTTTGTAGTGCATCGTCAGCTTCTGAGGAGATGGTGACTTCAGTTTCTGTTTCTTTACCACTGTAACATGGTTCATAATCACTACCTTCGGTCTCGACTTGACTTTCTGACGGTCTCCGTTCTTGTTCACAGCTCAGTTCTTCATCAACATCCCTCCCATTTGTATCTGGTACGCATATGGTTTCTTCTGACACCAAATTTTCCACTTCACACGTTACCAACTGCTGTTTTTCTTGTGTCTTTTCTTGCTCTATACACACAATGTCCCGTTTTACTTCTACAGTGTTCCTGTGTGGGAAAAATATTCTGTACCCTTTTACGTCTTCTCCGTAACCAACTACTATTCCTTTTTCTCCTTTAGAGTCCCACTTTTTCCTTTTTTCTTGAGGGACATGGACAACCACAGGTGAACCGAATATTTTTAATGTTTGAATATCAAAAGTTTTCTTTGTCCACAGTTTGTATGGAGTTTTATCAACTTCAGTGCTCTTCCCAGTTCTATTTAACACATACGCTGCAGTGTTAATTGCTTCCGCCCACAATGACTTAGGCAGGTTTTTAGCGCATCGCATGGTTCTAGCAGATTCAATAAGCATTCTATTTTCTCTCTCTGCCTTGCCGTTTTGTTCAGGTGTGTAAGGGACTGTGCGTTGATGTATTATTCCCCGGTTGAGAAACAATCCTTCCACCTCCTTATTTACAAACTCGAGTACATTGTCGCTTCTGAAATATTTCACTTTATTTCCAGTTTCATTTTCCGCTCTGTTTATAAATTTCTCGATGCATTTTTTTACTTCGTGTTTTCCTTTGACGAAGTTAACACTTCTATATTTTGAATAGTCGTCTTTAAGCACCACAAAATACCTCGAACCTCCCACAGATGTTTCCTCCATAGGGCCACAGGTATCGGCATGAATTAACTCACACGTCCTCGTTGTTTTACTTTCACTGTTAGAAAAGGGTAAACGATGAATTTTCCCTTCTGAACAACTTTCGCATTTCCCAACACAGCTATCGTTTACGTTAACATCATTGTTTTTCAGAACATTTTTCACGTACATAATGTTTTGATGATCAAGTTTTTCATGCCACTCATTTGTGTCCGACTTGACTTGTGCAGTACTTGCTACTCCGCATTTATAGCGAAAGTACAGGTAATACATATTTCCAGCTCGTTCCGCGATTGCCAACAACTTATTTTTCTTGTAAAATTTGCATAAGTTTTCATCTGTCATCATGACATAGCCTCTTGCAGTGACGCATTGCACAGAGAATAAATTTGTTTTTAAATCAGGCACGTACAACACGTTGTCTATGGTTGTGTCAATCCATTCTTTGCCATTTGAGACTTGTACTGCCATCTGTCCACCCCGTGTGCACTAATTTTTGTTCCATCACCCAAGATTACGAGTTTATTTGATAGACTCATGAATGAGGTAAACAACTCACGTTTGCAACACATATGTTCACTTGCGCCGGAATCAATTAACCACTCTGTTTCTTGATATTGTTTTTCGAATGAGTTTGACACCACAAACGCGTTACTATCCTTGTTTTTCTTGAAGCGAAACTGATTCTTGTTATGGCTGGATTTATTACAATAAAAACATTTATTCTCCGACCGGTTATTACGATTGTCTCGATTTTCCATTGAATTATTATTATTTCTTAATTCACTTGCATAATGTCCAAACCTATTGCACTTGAAACATTTAATATTTCTCTTGTCCGTTTTTTTAGCGACGAAAGCTGAAGACTGCACTGCTCCTCCTTTCTCATGTAATCTTTCTTCCTTATCTAATAATCTAGCTACCAGGTTTTCATAAGTTTGTTTATCATCCGGTGCTGACTCCCAAGCTGATACAAAATGTTTATAGCCGTCAGGCAGTGACATTAACACTTTTGTTATGACCAATTTATCCGAGATTTCTTCACTCATCTGTTTTAACTGATTCTGCATTTCTTGAATTTTCGACATGAAAATAGACATTTCTGTACCTTCTTCATACTCATATTGAAAGAATCGCTGTTGTATTATGTGAATATTTGTTTCACTTCTCTGTTCATATACACTTAGTAATTTTCGCCACATTTCCGCAGCAGTAGTGCATGTGATGATATGTAGCATCACGTCTTCTGACATTCTCGTGACCAGTAAGGTTTGAGCCTTCGCATCCATACTTTCCCAGGCTGGTCTCTCCGTAACAACCTCTGGCTTCAAGGTGCGACCTTCGACCACATCATATAAACCTTGACCTCGCAGTAAAACTAACGTTTGGAATTTCCAGATGTTACAGTTCTTGGCGCCTTGCAGTTTAATAACTGTACTTTGATGTGCCATGCCATCCATCTTCCTCTTCCTTCCTTCCTGCAAAACCTTCCTTCCTTGTCCGTTCTGAACAAGTTTTCCTTCTCGCCACGCCGCCGCTTGGTCGTACTAACCTCAAACGACATTACTTACGTCGACGATATTAAACAACTATTGTTGCAGTATTTACCTGCTCTATTTTACTTCAACCATACAAGATTAGGTGTCTGGGCCCATAATCTGTAGGTTTTATAAGGAAATACTCCAGATCACTTGAATAAACTATTTATTAGTTTTAAGAGAAAACAACATAATTTCAACAAGGCACATACCACCATGACACAACAACGGTAGCTTGATAGCTAATAATTTGTTTACAGTATTGCCATCTTAAGAATATAAAAACTTTTAATATTGCATTGTATATTAAATTACTACAATAACCTTCACATAGGATAAAAACTGTACTTGGATATGAACTTTTAATCATAATCTACTCTCAGCCATGTCAAAGGAAGATAGTCTTTATTCCTCCTTTCAATAGTTCAGTCTAGTCTGGGCTAGGCAACCCAGGCACGTAACGTAAATAAAGGCAAACATACACACACGAGTAAACATTGGTAGTCTTAATGGAAGGCATGGACAGTCATGTGCTATCTGGGTGGCATCTATTTTAGATCTTTGCCACTTGATTGTGATGCAGCAGTGGCAAAGATAACCACAATTATTAGTGACCAAAATAAATCCAGCAAACTTATTTTTTGGCCTATTTCCTTTAAATTATTGTATTATATAACCTAATTTTTTATGGTTCCCTAAAAAAGGGTTATTATTTAGTCATTTTTCCCGGGGTCGTAGTGTGACTGTAGAAGGCCTGGGAAAGCTTAATATAAAGCTGATAGAAACTGTGTGCTGGTTTGAAGTCACTATAATCTGGAATTACAGTTTCCTTTAACCTTTCTATACATACATACACAACATAAAACCAGGTTAAAGTTTCTAATCAGCATCACTTACAGCATTTTGCCTGGCAGTAAAGTTCTGCAGCAAAAAGGAATGCAGCACAAATGAATAACTCCTAACTCATAAATGTTTAGATTGAAAATCCAGTGTATTTCATTGAGTAAACTTAATATGTTAGCAAGGAATTTTGTGAACATAGGTGGTTTTTAATGGTGATTGCAGTTTGATAAAAGAGGAAAACCAACGACCAAAGTACAACAAGCTCCTGGAGCACCCGTTCATTCGGAACAGTGATGAGGCGAGCATCGATGTGGCAGAGTATGTGAGTACTATACTGGACGACATGGCCAACAATGGTGACACGGCTTTCACAACAAACCTGCCCTGATGGCTACTTACTCCGTTAGCTTTTGCGCTATACCCGTATCGCTCTGGAGAATACCCATCTGAATTAAGCTAAGGAATGGGAAGCAAGCCTGATGATCACCAATTTTTTTTTACTGTGTAATAAAAAACCTTGGCTTTTGATTTTAAAATACATTTTATTCCACTATAAAAATTAACCACATTGATAAGAATGTTGACACTTATTGCCAGACCTATTATCGCTGTGAAAAACCAGTCAGGTTCAAAATTCCATAAATGACTGTGTAAAGTATGCCACTTCTTATTCAAACATAAGTGAAACAAATAGTCCTGTAGGAGGGTGCCTTATTCTGTAGCTCAGTTTCTGTTAAAGATTGGCAGCTGTTGTCTTTTATAATAAAATAGTTATAAAAGTAGAAATTTGTGTGTAGTTTTTTCAAAATGCATGCTTACTGAACAGCAACCACCGTCATGGTGTACTATGAGGTGTGCAGTGGAAAGAGTTAATTTTTCCTATGCATGTCACAAGGATAAGTATGAAAATGAGAATAGTAGTTTTGCTGAAACAGAGACTTACATGTCGCACATAAGAAAAATTTTACTTTGAACATTGGCTGAATCTGAAGTTATAACAACATCAAATTCTCATTGAGTTTTATATCAAGTTTTGGTTTTTACATTATGGCATTGTATATTTGCAACAAAAATTTTACACAAGACTTAAACTACTTTTTTCAATAAATATTTTACTTGTATCATAGCTACATTTTTGGCCTTTTTTGTAACAGAGTATGATAAAGGTAATTGGGATGATGTTCTTAGTTACAGAATAAGGCTCCAGCCTGTCAGAACCAAATTGTTTAGTAGAAGTGTAACTTGGTGTTATGTTGATAGTGTTAGGACAACTGTTTAGAATGAGATGTGAGGTATCCTTGGATGACAAGTCTGTTTACATCATAATTACCATCCTTGGAAGAATAAGAAGATTAAAGCATTCTTGAATGTGTATCCAAGATTTTTTAACATGTTTCATGTTAAGAAAGAAAGGTTTATTATTGCATGGCACAGTGGCGAACAGCAAACTATTGTTTATCATTGTGGCAAATGAAATGCCTAAATAAAATTTAAATTTTAGCCAAACATGTTGTCATATTTGTAATGACAGAAATGCTGCTTTGATTTTTTTTTTTTTTTTTTCAGTCAAAAAGTGAGTACTGTAGAGTTTTTTCCCCTCCTTTTGTCTTTCTTTCTTTCCGTTTCTTTCAATGTGGTGATTTTTTGGTGACTGGTTATATTTTAAGACTGCAGATGATTTTCTTGTGGAGAGATCAATGTACTTAAAAAAATGTTTGTCTTTTATGAGCCTTGGTGTGATAATTATTTTCAAAATGGTGAACGCTTTGAACACATGCAAGTATTGCAAATATTTCATTCCTATTTGTTACATAAAACAGCCACATGTCTGTGGTGGCATTATTTGAACACTGATTAAATTGTTAGGAATATTCTCCCTCCATTATTAAAGCTTTCACGAATAGAAAAAAAAATAGTTGCAGATGAAGTTCTATTTTGCAAAGCTTAGATTTAATTACTCTTAAGGTAAATGTTGCACCGAAGGTAGTACCAGAAATGACCTGAACTGTAATGTGATATTGTTTTTTCTGTCTTTCCTGTGAAAATGACTCCTGTTATACATTTGCATACTGTAAATTTTTGCAAAGCAGTCCTTGCTTGGTTGAATGAATCTATTTTGGATGATAACATGAAAGTGAACTGTGCTGGTTGTGTATGATATTTATGCATAAGAAACGTTTGTATGCATTTTACAGACAATACATTTAAAAAAAAAAAGTAACATTGCAATTTGTAATTAAATCTTTTATGTATCAAATACACTTTTTTAATGCTCTGTCTACATTAAAATAAAGTTTAATGTTGACATGGATTTTTTCAAATGGATTTAGGTTTTGTTTTTTTCTTGCCATAGTGTATACGTGCACACACATTCATATATAGTATATTTATATAAACACACTCGCATGCAAATGTTTTGTCTTTAAATATCAATCCAAATGTAAAAAAAGACAACTTGCCAAAGTTTTTATTGTCGTTACTATTGTAAAATAATTAGCGTGAAATCATAATCCATACATCCAACCAAACCTCACTGTAAAATGTTCATTATAATACTATAGAAAACTATGTACTGCTAATTTCAGTTGTTGCTGTTCTACAGTTACATTCTATTGATGTAACTAAAATTGGAAATGCAATTTTATGCAATATTCTTGTATGCAAGTATTATTTCTTAACAGTAGTATTGTTTAGTGTCTATTTTTGTGTTATTGCTTGACTGAAGTGAACAGTGTGTACTATATGAATATTATCATGCTGTACATTTTTAGCTGTCTGATAAAAGACATTCTTTATGTTCAAATTGATACTTGATTTTACTCTTGGTAGTTCTATTTACTTTGTCATGTATGTCATTGATTGCACTCATTTGACAGAACTGGTATAAAGTCATTTTAAACCTATCTTGTTTATTTCCTACACTTTCTTGCTTGCAACTTTTTCTGGTCTCTTGAAAAGTGTAAAAAAAAAGGGTTTCACTATATTGGTTTCATTAAATTCACGGTCTTTGTTGGTACACTTAAAGCACAAAATGGATTATGTTATGATAAGAAAAGGCCTTGGACATAGCAATTCTTTGTACATATGACCATGCTGTCCGGCATTTCCTATATAATCCCCAGCATAGGCTTTATTTTGACATTTACTTTTTGCTGTAATAGTATGTTATTTATGATTTAGTAAGTATAGCTGTGAACTTCACATTCACTTTTCCACATTATAGTACATAGTAGTTCAATCAGTGGCAGTGCTTTCTGCACCGTAATCAATTTTAACATTTAAAATAAAACACCAGTTAATAAGATGTATAACTTAGTTGCCAGTTGTATTTCCCCTGAATTATTATTTCATTGGGGTGGGAAAAAAACATGATGATGGTAGAAACTCCTTACATATTGTGTTATTTTTTCTACTTTTTCTTCTGAAAAGTTAAGTACATTTACACATCCGCTATATGTATAAAACCTGATATGCTTAAAAATAAATTATTTTAATGTTAGCTTTGTGAATAATCCTTTTTAAGCCATATAAACATAACTTTGTATAGAAAACTGCTACTTTAAATCTTTTCAAAACTGTGAAATCATAAATTTTGCAAACTAAAAGTAAATTGATTTGTTTATTTAATCTTTCCCTATCTTTAAAATAAGTGGAAAAATTTGCCACCTGCAGTTTTTAATCAAACTGCAAAAGTGTGACCTTTTTATTCTTTACTGATTGAAAGAAATCTTTTTAAGAAAATTGTTTAAATAGTATTTTGATAAAAACAATTTTTACAAAATGTAAAATTCAAAATTAAGTCCTTTATCAGATTTTTAAAACAAGTATTTTAACAATTACAAGCAAGTAGTGTTGTCAATCCTAATGTTATAATGTGTGATTTCAAATAAAACTACCGGTTAGTAATTTTAAGATTTATTTACAATTCACAAGCATGTTATAAATTATTGATTCTATTTTTAAATTTACATAATTTTTTTTTCTCATATCAGATGTTTGTGCCTTATTATTAAATAAGCATCTACATAATCTGTGAAAACTAAATTAAATTATCAGTACATAATTATAGATTTAAACATTTAAGTTTATGCAAAAACTTGTTAACTGTTAGCATTGATTTCCTGCAGATAGTTGGACACACACGTCTAATGTATCGTAATAATTCATAATACAACACCAAAACTAAAGTATGTAGTTGGTTTTAGTGATGGCCCGATAGCCGATATCCGGTATCGGATATCGGTATTATTGGTACATTTACCATTATCGGAGATCGGTACTGAAATATCGGCACATCGGTAATGGCCATTCTAACCTCAAGTATTTTCTCTCCTCTGCTGCACACTTAATTTTCTCAACTCTTAACATCAGGCTGCATCAATAAGACTAAAAAGAACACAATTAATTTGAAATGTCAATATGTAATAATTAAAAAAATTATTTAAAAAAATTTTTACGATGAAAACAAATTATAACGTACATGCCCATCATTATTTTTCACTTGACGGATTACATTTTTATTTTTGGTAAAGCAGTCTTATATTTGACGTACGTTTCTCAAAGTAAACAAAATGATCGTGGCAATTAGCTTAGTTTTCATTCCTGTCCTTTTACATATTTTTTGTAGACTAGCGACCTACTTGCAAACTTAACTTAGTTTTGTAATATGTTGTAGTGAGCTATAATTTTGTATAATGANCGGATTACATTTTTATTTTTGGTAAAGCAGTCTTATGTTTGACGTACGTTTCTCAAAGTAAACAAAATGATCGTGGCAATTAGCTTAGTTTTCATTCCTGTCCTTTTACATATTTTTTGTAGACTAGCGACCTACTTGCAAACTTAACTTAGTTTTGTAATATGTTGTAGTGAGCTATAATTTTGTATAATGTTAAACTATTTTTTTTGCTGCTTTGATGTACCGGGCATAAAGTAAATCTCACTTAACAGTAAGTCTATTTAGCTTATTGCAAACAAAACTTTTCCAGGCAGCAGTTTCTCTCATACACTTTAGTGACAAATGTCTGCTTACAGTATGATAAATGAAAATATCGGTTTACAGGTATCGGATCGGTAAAATCCTAAATATCGGAACCTTCACTGGTATCAGGTTTTTTCAGTATCGGGCCATCACTAGGTTGTATTAAATAATATTAAAATTCTAAAATTATTTTAATTCCAAAGAAATATTTTTAGTTTTATATTTTTTAGTTTACCAGAGTACTTTTGATTAAGAATTTAGTTTACTTTTATTTATAAAAAATAAACACTATAATTTAAATTACAAAAATTTTTTATGTTAATGTATTTAAATTTTTAAAATTGTGACTATTCAAAGTCATAGCCATTTAATTATTTTATTATTTTTCTAGGGAATATAGTTTTTCATTTCTGGGTTTATTCATAATTTTCAACAATTCTCTTTATCGTCTCGTAGTATATTAACTTTCAACTACATCTTAACTTCTTTTCATTTTTAAATTCTGCTAATTAAAAAGAAATATTTAACAGCATACAATTTGTTGCATCTTTTAAATTACCTTAGTATTTGTCTATTATTCCAATATTCCAAAATTATTTTTGGAATCATTAGTCATGTCATAGTAAACTGTTAATATTAATTTTTACATCATAAACAAATAAATCAGTAGTTCCACATATTTTTAAATTTTCAGTTTTACTTGTGATTGTTATATACATTGATTATGGACGTGTCACACTTGCTCTACTGCTGTCTGTAGGACTTCTTTCTTCCTTATTATCCTTTACTTCAAGCCATGTTAGTAGTGTTTCCATGCATCATTCCCTGCACCCCTCGCCTTAACTACACCCTCATAAATTAAGTATTTTCCAACAAGTCCATAAGAATCATTTGGCTTGCCTGGTGGGGTCACTGGCTGACTTGCAATGAGGGGTAGATTGTGTACCTGACCACTTCCCAGACCTAAAAGCCAAGTCTCCACCTGAGCAAAAAGCTTGCCTTGGCTGCAGTGCAAATTTTTCTATTCCTCCTGCTGCCTCTTACTTAAGTTCCTTCTTCTGTGGTAGTAAGCTGGGAGACTGGGACTGGGGCTAACAGAAGGGTGTCAGGTTAGCCTCGAAGAAGACGTGCACCCTTGAAATGCACCTGTGTCATTCTCCTGTTCTAGTTCTAGAACATCCATTTGTTTACATCGACAAGCACCAGCAAGTTAGGTCATTATTTATGCAGATAGCATCCAAGGGCATGGGATTGAGATGTGCCCGATCACCATGGATCATTTTCTGCTCAACACGACAATTAGCCACATACTAGGCCTTTATGTAGCATTCTTTCATGCACCTTTTATATCCTCCCACATCTCTCTCTGACACCCTCGCACCTGAGGTCTGGCAGATGTGCACTATCTTAAGGACTTTTCTCACCCCTACTGGCTGTCCAGACCAGTGCCAGAGCATTTTTGTTGCTCACTACATTGACTCTTTTTAGGGGATGGGAACCCTCCACGTTTGCTTCGCCTTGAAGCCAGCCATTGCTGTTAAGAGTTCTTGGCCCTTTGATTGGTCACAGGAGAGGACATCCTGTGGGGCTAACCATTTTCCCATGGCACTTGTGAGTGATAGGGTCTGCCTTCTGTCTTGCCCTCACCATTTCAATCCCTTGAATTTCTTAACATGGAAATTCAGTTCTTGGGTTTCAACAGCATGAATGCTCAGTAGTCAAATATCCCACCTCCAACCATTGAGGCAAATTCTTAACTGTGAGGAGACTGGTTACCTTAGAGACCACTCGGCATAGCCCAACTTGCATAAACTCGGGGTTGGTGGTGATGAAGCACCACTTCAGGAGCCTTGGGTCACCATGATGGAGATAGGCTATGTACGACTTGAAGGTTCACTTCTTCATCCACCTTCTATAGGGTCATGCTTGTGCTGCCGGGCTTGAATAATTATGACAGGGTACTGTTACGACACCTCCATTACTCGAATACCTTATTCACCCTGGGAAAGCTCACCTGGAAATTACATGACCCAGCTAACACTGGCTTGTTTTTATTTATATTTTATTATTTTTTGTCATAAGCTGTTTCTTTACATTGAAATTTGTCTGCAGCTTTAACAAAGTGTTGCAATGGTGTTTGTTCATAATAATAGTTCAGATATAATCACTTAATCCCATTGCAAGAATCATTCAAACATCACTTTAAGAAATCTTTTTATTGAATAATGTGCAGTATTAATCATCTTAACTGTGACAAAATTTTTGTTTTTATACCAATTTTTTACTTAACAAGGCTGTAAAATAATTTTATGTCAACTCAATTACTTATATTTTTGCATAGTCAGTTTTGAGATAGGAAAATGTACCTATTCGCACTATCAGTTCAATGGTGGTCTAGTATCTGCAGGAATATGTTCCCATACATCACTGTTTTATAAACTACAGATAATAGAGTAAATTTGCAACACACTTCCACCTGTTAATGTGTAACAATATTCCAAATATTTTTAGTATGTGCTTTAAGTGGTAAATAACTGGAATTGAAGATACTGAGTTAGCGAATACAGAGACATTACTTACTACATTGCATAAAAGAGGGGTTTCTTAATATTTGCCAAGGCCAATAATTACATTTTCCACTTTGTGATTAAGTGTCTAAAATGATTGTGAATGAAAATATGTATTTTAAAATAAATACCACATTTAGTGTTCATGTGTTTATTTGTATCTGATGGCTTCCTGCCTCATTATCTCGCTCATGATTAGATTCATCAACCACACATTCAAAGAGCTTACAAATTTGTAGTGCCTGGAATGCAAGTTAAATATTTGAATGTTTCATGTTGATTTTGTATTTAAAAAATTGCACCATATAGTATAAATTTAGTAGAATTCATCAGTGACTAATTTGTGTTTCATTACAGTTTGATATTTAGTGCTAGTATTTCAAGAAAAAGTGTTGTTATGCATGTTAGTATTAATGCTCCTTTCCCTTCCCCCAACTCAATCTTCATCGTACAGTTTTGTNAAAAAGTGTTGTTATGCATGTTAGTATTAATGCTCCTTTCCCTTCCCCCAACTCAATCTTCATCGTACAGTTTTGTGATAGACATTTGTGAATAATACAACTAAGTATGTGAAATGACCGCCATGTCAAGAATTTGATTGCCAAGTACCTGGATATTACAATTTTACTGGCTTTTTAAAATNAAAAAGTGTTGTTATGCATGTTAGTATTAATGCTCCTTTCCCTTCCCCCAACTCAATCTTCATCGTACAGTTTTGTTGATAGACATTTGTGAATAATACAACTAAGCATGTGAAATGACCGCCATGTCAAGAATTTGATTGCCAAGTACCTGGATATTACAATTTTACTGGCTTTTTAAAATTTCGAACATTACTTAAGTGGTAATTATGTTTTATAATTTATTTTAATTTAANTTTCGAACATTACTTAAGTGGTAATTATGTTTTATAATTTATTTTAATTTAAGTTTTCAATGAAATATACTTGGGATAGGTGAAATTTGTATTCTTGCATATGTGTCATTCAGGTAAGACTGAATATTAAGTTGCATGAGGTTCAATTAAGTCATTAGTTCACTGTCATTGCACAGTAGAACACAAAGTTACCTACCTTTAACAGTTTTTTAACTGACTGTGTTGTGAAATACTGCATTTCTTTTGTGATAACAGCATTTGAAGCTGTTCTGGACCATTTACTTGTATGACAGAACAATCAATGTATGTTACTGTACATATTTTTGTGACCTATGTGTATAGTTGTTGTTTTTCAGTTTTGTTGCATGTACTGAAACTTGTACCGTCAGTTGAGACGTGATGAGAAAGGATTTATGAATGAGGTGCATATGTAATAAACTAGACAAACTGATTTCTCTTTTTATTTTACAATCGTGTTAAAATACAAATTTCTTTATGCCTTAGTATTCACAAAAGAAAACACAGTCAGAAAGNTATATATATATATATATATATATATATATACATATATATATATATATATATATATATATATACATACATACATACATACATACATACACACACACATACACACAAAACATGTGCCTCACTGTATGGTGGAAGCAGGTATGTACAGCAGAAGTGATTTCTATCTTCACTCTGTCGCACAAGCAGACTCCCAGTGTAATAGCCATTTGCAATTCACATGTACTGGTACAAAGAAGTGACATTTGACTGGTAATTGAAAGCGTTGTAACCTCTTCTTTATAGGTACAATATATTTGGATAGATGTACACTTTTTAATGCAGTAGAACCTTACTAAAATGACCCTTCGCTGTTTTCAGAAATATGGTCGTTATGACATCTGTTGCTATAAATTTAAATTTGCAATTTTTTTGCATGAAGTCTATGTTTGATTGTTTCTAGTGCAAAAATAATGCGTTTTTACAATTAAAAATAAATGTATTTTAGTAAAAATGATACCAAAGGCACTTATAATTTGCCTCCCCTGTCTTCCAAAAGATTAAAAACATTGAGTGGTACGAGGATTTACCGAACATGATAAGCCCATGTTCATTCATCTCTGACGTAAAATCAACATGATTTTTGCATGGAATATTAATTTAATTGTATAGTCAGGTGTCTTTCGAATAAAATGATACCACAGAATGGTATCTGCAACCTTTGTGGCCAATCAATTACAAACAATTGTAACATTTGTGAGTCAATTTAGAGGCTTCCTCGCAGCATTGCATGTCCAAACAAAACTAAGTGTTATAAGTTTTACAACAAACAGTAATCAGAACCCAAGAGAAATCCAAGTCTAAAAACATAAGGAAAGTGAGAAGGCAAGAGATGGAGCGCAATGGCAAGAGAGAGACTCAGTATTGGCTAGCTGTGGGATAGAGCTAGCCTAGAGGGATGGGTATCTATTTTGAGATATGAGCTGCCAGGGGCCTGTAAAAGACTCACCAAGAGAAACGCAATGAACAGCAGCCATAAAAAGTGCAACAAATTTATTTTTCGGCTGATTTCCCTTAAAGTTTTAACTTTTTTAACCCAAATCTTTTGCAGCTCCTTAAAAACAAGTCGTTGGACTGTCGCTTTAAATGGGGTCGACATAGAGAGGTTCTACTGTATGTTGGAAATTATGTCCACACGTATGTATAAACACCTGGAATAGTTACTAATTTCACTCGTAAACATATTCTGCAAATATACTTGCGAGATGCTGCTGATGTATGCAGATATTAAAAGTTTTCAAGTCATTAAGCATTCATGAGCAATCATGAAATACATACTGTGGATTTTGCTGCTCCCCACCAGATAATCATTTGGTAAAGTAAGATCCAGTGAAAATTAATTCATCCTTGAAACAGTTTTAGTGAAAAACTAAAATGAGTGCCTCCAAGAAAAGACAAACATTTTCATTAGCTGAAAAGTTAATCTTAATCAAGCACGTGGACAGTAATACCAGTAGAACACGCACAGCAATTCCTCGGAATTTAGAAATTCCAGTGACTACTCTGAACCGAATCATTGATGCAACCAGGAGACAAACTTCCATGAAAGATTTTGTCAAACTGCCACGAAAAATTGTGCTTGTTTTGCATGTACAGTAATCTTTTGCTCGCATACTAATTTTATGATTTCACAACCACCAGGAGATAAAATTTCTTAAAAGATTATGTATTTTAAAAAAAAATATTTGATTTGTTTATTATGTAAAGTTGTGTTTTTATTATGGTGCATAATTTTATATCTTTTGGTGTCCAGATTCTTGAATTTTTGTGTTTCCCTCTTATAGTGGTTCCTGCTTATAGTGTCATTTTCTTGTGGACCCCTGAAGAACCTTATAAGAGGGTTCCACTGTATATAGGAGAGTGTACGGAGCTGTTGAGAATGTGTGTTGATTGCCTTATGCTAGTGTGGGGGACCCGAGCAGCCCCTCTTGGCTCCAGTGCTGCATATGTTATGAGCTAGAGCTTCACTTATCAGAGGGTGATGGGCACAACCTGCTCAGGTGTGATAATTCATTATGTGTGTCTCAGTACGTATAAACTATTAAGTTTCTGTACTTCCTCATGTATTGTTCATGGGAGTTTACAAATACATACGAGTATTTAATAAACTCACTAGTAGTGATAATGGAATGAGAGGAATTTTCATTAAAGCCAAATTACTTTTGTTTTAACATGTTCTGGACTGATGTGAGAATTCCACCAGCCTGGAAGTAGTTTAATTGTTACATGAAATAATGATCCTTGTTGTTCCCTTGTTACAGAATAGAAGTTTACAATTTGTTGAGTAGTTATGAATGTCTCGCCTTGCAGATCTTGCTGGAACTGCTTGTGAAGTTATCCAGATGTGCTTAACCTAGAGTCTGTAGACAGAGAACTCTAAAACAAGAGAGTTAATAGTTAATATGCCTGAAGCAAGTTTCCCCGCCACAGACTACTTGGTCGGTACTGTACAGAGTAGTGCAAGTTGTTGATACAGCCTTGGGTTGAAGTCGGGACTTGGATATTACTTGCGGTTTTGTAGATTTTATTAACTAAATCAGCTGATTTCTTTATTTTTTGCTTTTTAACTTTTTGTTGAACTTTAGTTTTTAGTCTATTATGCTCCACCACAGTCCCGTTGTGCATGTTCACTGTGCTTGGTTGCATGCCCGTCTTTTTGAATAATTAAATCTATGTCGGGGTAGATTTGTCTCGTGTACCATCTTTTATTTTCAAACTGCATATGTTTGTTTTGTGCATCCGCTACTGTATCTGCGAAAAGTTGAAGGTTTGGATCTGTGTCACTTGCGAAATTTATTGTTGTTCAAAAACCTTTTTTAACTCCTCTTGGAGACGCTCCCAGTTTTTTATATAGAGTTTTTGGCTAGCAATATTGTTGCTACTTATGGTGATAAACTGTATTTGTGTTAATATTGGGAGATGACCAGAGTCCAGCTCGTTTGTTCCTGCTATAAACTGAGGACTATGTCTAATATGTTATGTCAGATGTGCCTCCATGATTTGGGTAGTACATTGGCATATCTGGTGAAAAAATTATGTAATTATTTTTTTTTTTTAATGTGTGTGTTTAAAATCATACCCTTGGCATGCGTTTGCTAGCAACCTCAGTTTGAGTGCTTACTATTTTGATCACCAGCTAATAAAAAACACTAATGCTATCTCCATTCAATTTTCTAGGTCTTGTGTAGTTAAAGGTGCATTTGACAGTTTGTATACTGTGGGCATACCTACTGCGTTAAATTATTACGTACCTTTATGCTGGTAGCTTCTGTATGGTTAAGCCCCGGGGTGGTGATTTAGCCCATGCTTAATTAGTACTTGGCTGTGCCACCTCGGGCAGTGGCGCAGTCTGTTCTACAAATGGTATATCCACGCACACTAAACCTGTGTTGTGGTTTCAAGTAAGTGTCTTTAATAAATGCTACATCATCATCACACATGGCGAGGCATTGTTCTAGCTTGTATGTATTATTTTTAATTCCGGCTGCATTATATACAAGTATTTGAAGTGTACTTTGTGACAGAAGCCATTTTAGTTATTTCCCAGGTTGAAAATGGCTTCAATTAAGATGGCTTTTGTCTGTCATGTGCTGTTGCATCTTGAATGAGTTCATAATTTGGCTTTATTATTTTAATTAAATTGGCATAATTGCATATGCAGAGTATCTCAGTCAGCTCCAGTATGCTGCTCATGGAGTCCAGACGTTCTTGTGCTGGAACTTGTGTGCGAGTGGTATTTATTTGAGGCTCTAGGCCAATCACGGCTTGAGCTGTACGTCAAACTTGCTTTGCATACAGAGGCTTCTTGGGGAGCATTTTGACGTGTGCAACTATACATTGTTTACATTGTTCCCTACTCATCGTATTGAGGGCTTGCACACGTGCTACAACCTCATGTTGGGGTGTCTGCTTTGTGACTTGAGTACCATTAAGGCCATTAAGAGTGGCCGTTAAGGCCACTCTTGCACTAGCTTTCTACAAACCTAGACAGTGCTGGAATTTAACATTTTGTCGTTTCATAATTTGCAATGTGGTATGCTTCAGTCCAGATGCTGTACAGAAAATATGTTTTAAGAAAACGTAATATTTAAAATTAAATGTTTGTTTTATATCATTCTCAAATGACCTGGTTGTTAATATTTTTAATATATTATGGTACCAGTAAATAAAGGTAGAAGTGTCGTAGGGATCTGAAGCCGTAATTATGAAAGCACAGTTTATAATTCCAAATTAAGTTATTTATGTATATTTTATAAGTTAAACTAATATGCAGATTCCAGATGAAAATAAATATGGTGGCAATTTGGTAATTTCATATTTTTTTAAAGGTTTACTAAGTACAAAATATGAAATTACAAAACACATCATTTTTATATACAAAAACTGGGCCACGTAACCATTTTGTTAACAAAATATGCCAATTTGAACACTACCTTTATAAAGTATTGGCACTGCTTCCAGGCCGACGTATGACTTTTCTTGCTACAATTCCTGCACTACTTAGGGGCTGAATCAGGGATTATGCATTAGCTATAGGGCTGAGCCGATACCGGTACCAATATATCAAAACCGGCCGATATTGTAATTATCGGAATTGTGCGCAATTCATGTTTAAATCGCCGATATTATAACCGATATTTTGCCCTAAGAATCTAAGATGATGCTGTGCTACAGTGAAACCTCATTGTTGCGTTCCCGTATCAGTCAATTTTTTTTGGATGGTCCCAACAAATATCATATATAAACAATGTTAAAAAAAACCTGCATGCTACGCCCTTAAATCATTAATTTACCCGCATCCATCGATCAGATATTCTGTCAGAAAACCAATATATATTCGGAATTATTGTTTATCTGTGGAAAAACTATCTTAAAACCGGTACTACCAAAATTCAGTAGCGCCAAGAACAGGTAAACAGACACTCCCTAACCTCAAAAGCTAGTGTACACAACTAGTTGTCGTGAACCAGTGCAATTGTTAACCACCACGTAATTTATTTTTGATAATTCAATCACTATTTGTTTTTAAATTACTCACATCAAAAACAGGTAAAACATATTAATTGCAGGCATTTCTTTGTTTCAAGTCGGCAATGGAATATTCTCGCAAATAAAACACGTATGTATAATGGTTGTGGTACGGACCAGAACCAAACATTCTTAATGGACGGAACGGATTTGAACTTTACTCTCCTTCCACAAAGGAAACGTAATAATATTTAGGTCAGTACGGTAAATAACCATGTAAATTACAAGCATTAAAGGAGAACGGTATGTTTTCACCGATTAATTCTGTCAAGATAAAATTACGCAAGTAACTTTTTTTAAGAGTAATGTAGTGATTTTAACTGTCACACAAGATGGCGAATTTTGTTTAATTTGTCGAAATTTAAAAACATTTTGCGGCCAACGGAATTTTTAGCAAAGTGAAATTTAATTTCTTAACATTGGATATTTAAATGTCAAACTCAACAATTTTTAGCACGTTTCTGTTTTAAATCATTGTTTTTAATAAAGTTTGTTATTTTTTGCCACTTTTTTTTTTACATTTATCAGAAATTTAGTGAATTTTATGTAAACATTTGGCAGATTTTCGAAATTAAGTGCATTTAGATATTTTATAATACAATACTTATATTGAATGATTGAGATATGTTTTTTAATCAAGTATTTAAGATATGCCCACTGTTCATTACAGGCAATCAACTCAGTATATCCAAGGATGAAAATAATTTTTTTTTGAGGTTAGGTTTTACTTTTTGAGGAGAGGTCCACATATAGAGTCTTCCCGCATGCTGAATTTTTTTCAGTAGGTCCCATGAAAAACGAATAATAAAGTTTCACTATTTGGTTTAATTAAAATAATCAGTATTTCAAAATTACTGATATGGCTGGAAGAAAAAGTGTTGTGAAATTTCTTTGTACCGTAAGCAACACGCAAGAATGCATAACTGCTTACAATATTTGCAAATGTTTGTTTCGAGAGGCGGTACATCATCAAGGTCCTATAGTACCACAAACTTAAAACGGCACATTGAATGTACGCACCATTTGAAGTGTTATGCTTTTGGAAGTTATTTTTGTCTTATAAATATGCTTAAGCTTAATATGTGATTCCTAGATTTATCGTAATAGTTAGGCCTGTCACTAAAACAATAAAAACTAAGACAATTAGAATTTTATTTAGGTAAATGTTTAAAAATTAAGTTTTTATTTTTTGAAACTGGCAATAATGTTTTTTTTTTGTCAAGGCAGTATCGGTAAGTTTGTATTGGCAATATTGGAAAAGGCTCAAAAACCATATCGGCTCACCTCTAATTATCTATGCAAATGTGTGCCTGCGCAACGAATACACTTTTATGTTTGTTGCATTGCACTGTGGTGTGTGTGTATTCCTAGAACTGCTTACACTGCAGGACATTCTCTGATCAAGATTTATATTTTTCCAGAGACCCATGTCCAGTGGAGCTTTTTGTTGTCAAAAATGTGTGAGTATGTGGCTCGTGCGCACGTGCACACAATGCTGTTGAGATGTGTGTGTTTGGAGTTAAATTGCTTTGTGTAGTGGACATGTATAACTGCTCTCTGCAGCTGTGTGCTGATGGAACCCCTTAGTAATATGTCTGGGTTGAAACAATCACATAAAATCAAACTACATCATAAGCATTATCAGTTTTAAAATTACAAATAATGGTACAATGAAAAATATGCCAACTATGAAAGTACTGTAATAAGGTCAGCATTATTTTGAGTCCTGTTCTCTTGTCTGTTACGACACTACTGTAACTGGAAAGAAGTCTTGCTGTCCACATCTTTTTATGACATACTCATATTTCCATAACTTATTTTAAAAGAAATTTATTTTAGCCCTTTTTTTTTTTAATGAATTTTTACAAGTTACTAGCTTTCTAATAGCATTGTTGGAAAACAAAATAGTATTTAAAGTAAAGTTGTTCCGATACCATGTTTTCCGATACGAAACCCTTCCCTCTTGCTCGTTTCTAAGCTCGCAGTTTTCAACATATTTTGATGTGCATCACAATGTGGCAGGTGCTTGTTTAAATTTAACAGTTTTTTTATCTGTACCACCTCGAGACACTATTTTACCACACTGGTATTTTGCTTTACTAACGTGTCAAGTTTTTAGAAAAGTATTTCCACACACTAGACATTTTAACGCAGTATGTAACAATTCAGGGGTGCCAAAAAAAATGCATTTCAAGCGTAACGAAACATGATAAACAAAAACAATCAGGATTATGCTCAGTATTTATTGCAGAGTCATGTCCACTAGCATCAAGTATTTAATGACCACAGATGCAGACTTAATAAGTTTTATCAATAGTCCATATAGGCGGTAATTGCATACACCAGCTTTCAACTTTTATCAATTCAGTGTCTTTTCACTTGCTCGTTTGTAGTAATGTACTGTTCCTCTGTTTATTTACGTTTTTATGCGCATCTTATTGCAGCTCGCCATCTGGAAGATCAATACTTTACAACAGTTACAGACTGCAATATTTATTTCCAGCAGTAAAAGTTATTTTTAAAATATTTTTAAACAGCTCACAATATGTTTAAGTATAAAGCATACATTTCAGTTTGGCTTAGTTGCGTTTTTCATGCCAGACTGTAATAATAATAACAACTGGCAACAAAAAAAAATTCCAAACACATACGCGCAATATGGTGGTTACAGAATAGTTCTCAGTCCAGCCGCAAGAGGTCAACATAAATATTTGAAATGGTATTGATTTTAGTTCACAATATCGCCACCCAGAGCACAGCGAAATGAAAATTTTCCACTTGCGTCCATGATATGTACATCTATGAACTCCAGCCATTTACTTGTAAACAGATGTAAGGGAGTCATGAGTAGTGTGATAGAAAATCTGTGATGTTCGCCTTTATCCAGGTCTTTTTTTGTTGGTTTAGAATTCCGTAAAAAAAATGGCAGGGCTGATAAATATTGTAAAACGTACGACACCATTTAATTTTTGTGGCTAAAGAAAGCAATAACCTGATTTCATTGTCTATTACCGATATTAATTTATCAGCCAGATACAGATACATTTAAAAAAGGTTAAGTATCTGCCGATACCGATACTTGGTATCGGTATTGGAACCACTCTAATTTAAAGCAGAAATCAGCAAAAAAATAGCATTACAAACACAAATCAGCAAAAAATTGCATTTATAGTAAGTTGCCAATTTTTCAAGTCCCTAATCATAATGAATTGGTTTAACAAAAAAAAAACTGTCGGAAAACACAAGATACAAACGTGAACTTTTAATAAATTCCCGAAGATGAAATGAACGCCCTTGCTTGTTTCACTTGGCTACAGCACATCTGGTTGTAGAAAAGCTGATGAGTGATTATAAAAATATTGTATCTCACATGACAACAGTGAACCAAAGCCAAAAGAAAGCTTACATTTCATGATGAAATACACTGAACACAGCAGCAATAAAAATATCTATATATTACAAACATTTGAGGCATGTGCATGAAATGTGCTGTAAAATTAAACAACAGAAGACTTTGATTTTTCTCAAACCAGTAAGTAAAGTAGAGTATGTACTAGTGATGCAACGAATGTCGATTTTTCCACATTCGCGAATGCGAATGCGAATGTTAGTTTTTCAAATATGGCGCCTACGAACTTCAATTTTACCGCACGTTTAGAACTGGCCGGCCGGGCGGCCATGTTAAAATCGAGAGTAGTCCATATGCCCCGACTCTGAAGTAAACAAATCGTGATTGCTGGCTTACTGAATGAAGTTAGCTGCTAATAATGTTTTCGTAAAGATTTAGTTTGAGGTTACCTTGACGCGTACCGCTCATACCTACCAGTAGTGGCGACGCTATTCTTACCCACACCGTAAACCGATGGCCTAACGACCAGAGGAATCCCCGAGCTCGAACCAACTGCACCTGTCATGTTGCCTGAGTCACGACGTGACGCGAACGTGGGGAGCCCCGAGCATATTATCGCCCCTCGCCACAAGAAATTACAAATCGGGGAAAAACAGTGCACCCCGCCTACCCCTATCCCACCGCAAACACGAGAGGGTAAGTCCCGAGTTCTATGGAAAATAGAATAGAAACGTCTATATACAGGAGCCACGGAGGACAGTTAAGTCAGTTACGCGACAGTTAAGAGCGTTACGCGAGAGTGAAGGACAGTTGAGGTCAGTTACGCAAGAGTTACGAGACGTTTACAACGGAGCAGCAGCGACAAGACAGTTACGATGGAGTCGGGAGTTATGCCGGAGTCACGAGAGAGTCGGATACGAGGAACGACGAGCGACGAGGAGAGAACTGCACGTCCAGGGATCGAGCCCAGGACTTCCCTGGAGAGACACCGAGACAGCACAACAACGCCAGCCACCAGCATTGAGGTAACTTCAGCAATCCGCCGAAACCTCCCCCATGACGTAAACATTCGCCGAGACGTGTGTAGGGTGCGGGATAGCTAGATTCCACCCTCCGAGGAGATATAAAAGGGGCTAGGTCTCATAGATGTACAGGTCACTGTAACTTTGGACAATAAAAGTTAAGCGTGAATAAACCGAACCCAGTTACGTCTTTGTGTCACCCCTCTTACAGCAGCCTAAGGTGCCGTTAGCCAGCACCGTAACAACTTACTACGTACCCTGCTATCCACCAGCCTGTATAGTACATGTGGGAGCAGCGTTGAGTCAACATACTTAAGTTTTGTTTTTAACTTGTAAAGACTCTATTATTGTAATTGTACAGTGATAAGTGATATTTCAAAATGAAGCGGTCGTGTGTTAGCGAAGTTTGGACTTATTTTACAATATGTGATGCTGAAAATGTGAAATGCAAAATATGTAATAAACAATACTCGCGCAAAGGAAGAACAACAAGTGCTATGAGAAATCACCTGGAAGCTTTGCAT
>NQII01003293.1:0-68124 GCA_002778355.1 Clitarchus hookeri | reverse complement strand
CGCAAAGGAAGAACAACAAGTGCTATGAGAAATCACCTGGAAGCTTTGCATAAAAACGAGTATAATGCTTTAAAGAATAGGGAAAATGAAAAGCGAAATGCTTCTACAACAAGTGTTGTGGCCTCCACTTCGCGACAATGTACGAAAACCTACCTGAAACAAATGTCTTTGACTGACTGCGTCGAAAAAACAAAAAAGTGGGATAACAACAATGCCAAGTCTTTGGAAATTGATCATTTAATAAGGGAAATGATTGCTTTAGAGGACTTACCCTTTAGTTTTGTCGAAAGCATTGGATTTGTCAGACTATTGAACCATCTTTGTCCGTCGTATAATATAAAAAGCCGACAACATTTTTCTTCGTTTATATGTGAAAATTTCTACGGCAAAGTCAAAGATAAAATTTTGGGATTAATTAAGTCATTTGAAAAATTGGCGTTTACAACTGATATTTGGTCTGATTCTTGTTGAGGAATATCTTTGCTGAGTCTTACATGTCATGGTATAACAAAAAACTTTGAGAGAAAAATGATTGTGTTAAACGCAGAGGTATTTAACGATGGCCGACATACTGGTGAAAATATAGCTATAAAACTTGAAACCATGTTGTCGCATTGGGAAATACCTAAAGAAAAAGTGCAATGCATTGTTAGAGATGGTGGCACAAACATGAAAAAAGGTATTTCCTTGTTATTAATTAGAGACATTGATTGTTCGTCACACCAAATTCAGCTGGTTGTCAAGGAGGGGCTTAAGGCACAAGATTCCGTTATAACAGTGATTGCAAAATGTAAAAAGATGGCAACACATTTTCATCACTCAAATGTAGCTCAAGATGAACTGGCTGCTCTACAAGAAAGACTCGATCAGCCAAAGCTGAAAATCATACAAGAGTGTGCTACAAGATGGAATAGCAGCTTGTATATGTTAGAGCGTATTTTGAAAAACAAAGATTCGTTATGTCTTTATGCTTCCCAGAATAACAAGATTTCACATCTAACTTCCGAAGAGTGGATTATTGTGGAAAAAATAATAACTTTACTCAGACCTTTTGAAGAAAATACAAAAGAACTAAGTGCAGCCAATATTTCTGTATCCTCTCATTAAGGTAATAACAGGTGAAACCTTTTTTGATATGGTGAATTTGATGTGACCGACGAGTGCGTTGGGAATACAATTTTAGTGCGTTGGGAATACAATTTTAGTTCTTAAACGAGAACTATGTCGCAGATTTTCCCATTTGGAAAATGACGTATTGTTTGCTACGGCAACTTTTATTGACCCGAGATACAAATTAAAATTTTTCAAAAATTCTTCAACCAGAGATCAAGTTGTGAAAAATATTTTAGAGCCAATTGGAAACGATGAATCAAGCCTATCGTCTTGTTCAAATCCTAAGCGTGCCAGAATGACTACTCATCGGATTGAAACATCTGGTTCCAGTGCCAGTCTGACAGAGAAATCTATATCTTTAAGAAACACCATGAAATTGCTGATGGATTCCAGCGAAAGTGAAGAAGAAAATGTTGTACGAACCCTATAAAAGTTTTGATGAAAAAAAAACCATCAATAAATATTTATTAGATAAACGTGTCCTTTTACTACATCTATGTGAATGTACCACCCGCCTAAATAATAAGAATGATGGTAATATTTCTCCCATAGCCAGACAATATTTAGTAACACCACCCACTAGTGTGGCTAGCGAAAGGGTCTTTAGTGGGGCTGGTATTCTTTACACACCCCACCGAAATAGGCTGCAAGGAGAAAAGGCATCAAAACTTCTATTTCTGAAGTTTAATATTCCTCTACTCTTATTTAATTACTAAGTGTTTCACTTAATTGTGCTTAGATATAAACAATTTTTCATAGTTTTATTTTTCGATTTCAAGAAGTAATGTTTAATGGATATCTTAAAAATTACATAATTAGTGAGTTCGTTTTAGTACCAAAGTTAAAATTAACAAAATGTTAAGAACATATTTGTTTTAATTGAAAAGAAGATTATTATATTGTTTGTTTTTCTTCACAATATATTTTTAACTTTATTCATAAGAAGTCGATTTGATTTACAATTAAACATGATTACTAGTTCATTAAAAGATCTCACATATTTGAATAAGATGCCCATTAGGTTGCATAAATGCATATTGTTAAGTGTTTTTACAAAAGTAGAGTAAATTTCAACTAAACATATTAATAAAAGGTTGGGTTATATCTTATTCCATTGTTTTGTGTTAAAGCAGTGCAATGGTATTTGATCATACAGTTGTGTTATAATATAGTTTAGAATTTTTAAGAAATTACCTGCCTTAATTTAATTTTGCTTAGGTAAATAAGAATAAAAGAATATCAAGAGTGTGTTTCTGTTATGTAATCTAGTGGATAACTACAAGGCTGTTTCCCAAATATCATTCAAATACACTCTTATACATAAAAAATATGTTAATGCAACTGCTATGATTAAGACATTTTTATTTATTATTATTTAATAAACATTTTCATTTTTCATTGCCATATACATTGGCAANCTGCTATGATTAAGACATTTTTATTTATTATTATTTAATAAACATTTTCATTTTTCATTGCCATATACATTGGCAAGATATTGGCATCATTTTTGCGAATGCGAATGTTCAAAAACATGCGAATATTCGTGAATGTGAATGTGAATATTCGCGAATGTGAATATTCGTTGCATCACTAGTATGTACCACTGTAGTCATAATACCGTAATANGTGAATGTGAATATTCGCGAATGTGAATATTCGTTGCATCACTAGTATGTACCACTGTAGTCATAATACCGTAATACATTCATAAATAACAAAGTTAGATTGAAGAACTACATAGTTTTTTTTCTGTGGAGTAATTCACCATTTGTATTACAGCACATATTTCAATGAAATGTAAAATATTTTAGTTACTGTACAGGACATTATTTGAACTAGGACTTTTTATTAATCAGGATGACCTGCCCTAATTAGTTTGTATTGGTGATATTGGCAGAGTATAGTCATGTTTTCCAATATGAGAATTATTCATGTAATGTCTAAATGTGTACTGGCTGGCCCTAACCTACTCTCGCAGAAATAAAAACTATGTAGCCTCTATAACTGGTTTTTTATTAGTTCTGAGAAATATTTCTTGCACCAGTTTTTGAAGTAAAGTGTCAAGGTATTAGTAACGTTTAATGCATAAAAATATCAACTTTCAGGGTTTTTATTCTAATTTAAATTACTTTTATATTTATTTACATTTCTTATCACCAAATACGAGTTTTACACTCTCGCATGCTATGCTGAACTTCTCTTCGCAAATTTCTCTAAAAATATTGCCCACTTTCTCTTCTGTCGCGGAGTTGTAATCCTCTTCTGCTGTTAAACAAAATTCAGAAATNTGTCGCGGAGTTGTAATCCTCTTCTGCTGTTAAACAAAATTCAGAAATTTTACTTTTGAAACAGTACAATACATTTTCTGTTTTCAGTTTCCATACCATATATGTGTGTGTATATATATATGTGTATATATATATATATATGTATATATATATATATATGTATATATATATGTATATATATATGTGTATATATATATATAAATAAGTAAATAATAATCTTGGTTTGGTCAAAATGTTGATTAAGAGAGTACTAGTTTAACAATGAGACTATTTTCTGTCACAGTAACATAGGCAAGAAAACTGTTTAAGTCTGATACAGCATACTCATAATTAACGGTGTTAATTGTGACAAGAAAAAAAATTAGTAAGCAAATTTATAAATTTTTACTGTTACTGGAATTGTAAGAGTGCCTACCAAACCATGATTATAAAATTACCCAATTTTCCCAAAAAAAAAAAAATTTATCTTCTTGAGTTTTTGTAGGGAGTGCAATACACATAGTGATAAACCTGTATATGAAGGTAAATTCCACCACACAAAAATCAGTAGTTCAGGTATGTGTAGTGAAAATAATTAAATAAGAAGTACAGAACTGCATAACAACGGACACTTAGAGAATCACCATTGGCGCTCATGATTTTTTTTTTTTTCACTGGATCCAAGCACTTGATGTGACCTAAGTACCGTCTGTTTGGCTTCCCGTTTCCAAATAATCTTAGCACAGGAGAGCACCTCTTGTTTTTGTGCGGCCAGTCGCGGTGCTAAGCACTTATCCATCCTTTTTCATATCAATGCTAACTAATGTGGTTATATACAAATAACCTTATGCATTACAAGTTGATTTTCTGAGGCATGATTAATGTGCATAAGGAATACACAAAACATGCAACTTTTCATGAATAAAATAACACATTTTAAAAACATTAAAAAACTAGGAAAACTTTGCATGACCTTTTCTCGAAGGTGGCTACCTGGCTAGAAGCGTCTTTCTTGTTCCATGTTTAAATTTTCCGTAGCGATATGGTTTATCACCCCCTTCTGTCACGCAATGCACTGGACTGGGCATACAGTCTCTTTGAAGTCCCTGTAACACTCCTGAATTTGTGTACCAGAATTTCATACCTAACATAATTTTTAATACATTTAATTTAATCATTTTACTAACACAAAATTAATCCACATGACAAACTAAATGAAAAAAAAAAATGAAACCTGTACAATGAATTCCTTATGTGAGGGAAACACACGTCCCGAAAAACCGTATCCACCAATAATTTTCAGTGGTCCTGGCAAAATTTCTACATAAATAATGAAAAAATTATCTGCATTTATTGAATGTAGCATCAATCGAAAAATCTTTTTGTTCCATCACTTTTAAGATTTCTTACAACTATTGTTCGTACGCAAAGAATTAAATAAAACTAATCATGTGATCTCAGTTCTCAAAGATGCACGGTTATCCTGTCAAATGTACCATACCATGGATCAGTCAACTGCTCCGCTGACTCTGACCTCTAACAAGATCACTGCAGTTGCAGAGTATGCAACTGTAATCCGCAAGGGCACTGTACTATTCTTACATGCTTTATCCGCTGCTCAAAATAGTTGCACCTATCGTCAATGTAGTATTTCAAAGCAAATGGTTTCGCCTGTAAATTCAATGCATTAAATTTTAACCTGTAATTATTTTTGCAAAGAGGTTTTTTTTCAGCATTTAAAATTTAAAGGATGTTATTTTCCATAAAGTTTGTGTGTAAATATATGGTGTAAAATTATACTAAATTTTAAACAAATTTAACTCAATGGGCAGCATCCAAATAAAATTATACCCCCAAAAGTGTATACTTTGACCTCCCCTTGTCACACAAAATTGTTTCAACATCAAGCAACTTGTAATACCAAGCATGAAGTTAATGTTCAGTGACTTCTTGTGGGGAGATCAGAGGATTTATAATAATGTATGTCAATAAACACATGTCTTCTGAATAAACCGATATCCTGGAAGAGCATATTTGATATATTTTTTGTTGCCGAATAGTGCGTAAGCACCTTGTAACTTATGACAGGTGCAAGTGTTTAGAAAAATCAGAGGTTGTGGATTTGAATAATTAATTATTTAAGACCACACAGGACAAAATTGTATTAACCTTATTATCTCTGTCTCAAAATAACATTATTTCAGTTTAAAAAAAAAAAAAAAGTATTAATTACTCTAAATACTTCCACGCACGTATGGCATCACCAACGTAGATATGCGGCCTGGATTGAGTAACATCTGGCTGTCCTCTTTTACATTCTGCAGTACTCATCCATGACCTCGTTTCCGCCACTTACATGGCTGGCAGGGCCAGAGGTACTTTCCCAGCAACCAGCGTCCTTCTAACCCTCTACCTTGTTGCAGACCGGTTTGGAAGATAAAGGTGCCTGTGGAGGGGTAGAATGTTTCACTACTCCCACTGCCGATGCTTCATTTTCTCCATCTCAATCACCGTGAACGCAATGACCAATCAACAAGCTCTCAACTGATTAAATGCACTCGGAACTTTCAAATTTTGGCTTGCATTTGGTGTCATATTATTTTCTTTTTCAGAGGGTTGGCTTGCATTCAGTGTTTGCTTACAGTCAATTATATATGTTACTTTGAGATATTATAGTTTTTATTTAGGTGAGCTGAGGTGAAATGATTTTTAATATATTATTTACAGTAATGCTAATACAGTTATACTTGCTTAAAAATTCCAATTTTTATGGTGTTTATTACTTAAACTACATTCATTGATAATGTAAGCTCATATTGTACTCAACGTGAAGTTTCATAGGGTTGGAAGTTGTATTTTATTGATGTACATGTAAAATCCTCACCTACTGAAATCCTGGATGCATGGAAGTTTTTTGACATTCCCCTGAAAAATGGTGCATAGACAATCCATTGTAGGGATGAAAATAGATTGGTAACCACACATCTCTTGGAAAGCTAATAAAACATTTTTTTACTGAACTTTACTCATTATTCAAGTGTTGACACATGCAAGCTTCAGAGCTTGTTTGTGTGATGAATAAAGTGGAATGCACAAAATACTGTTGGTGCATCTGTGGTTAAGGGTGCTTCATACCAAGACCTATTTTGCATGTCCGAGGCCAAGCGGCATGGGAGCGATAAGGGTGGTCATGGTACACATCACAAGCCGCACGTCCTCTTACGAGCCACTGAACTGGCATGTAGTCTTTCTTGTCTGCAAAACTTCAGCAGTGACACTGTAATTTTATGGTGAATAAAGATAAAGATGTGTTGCATATGCCTGTACTACTTTAAAAGTGTGCACATTTTCACTAGTTTCAGTTTCAAAACATCTATGCAGAAAAGTAAATATACAACAAACTAGTCATCGTACATGAACAGTTCCATAAATGCTGTTCGTAAGTACAGATTACCAAAAAAAATATAAAGCAAATTTAAACTCGGCCCACTGTTAGACACCTAGCAGTAGCTTTAAGCATTAGCAGGAAAGTTGAAAATTAATGGTGAATCACACTGACCATCTACCGGAGTGTTGACGAAACATATAAAACCAGAGGAAAAACAAACTGTGATAGATGTGCATTTCATGGTACCAAATATACAGTAACACTTCAGTAAATTTACACCAGGAGCTTGCAAATTCCCATGGCAGCCTTTCGCCCCCCCGCCCCTTCATTTACCCTTCACTGGACAGCTGTCATACATTGTTCCCCTCCCCCGTGAGCTTTGCTTCCTATCACCAGGATAATTGTTCATCCTACAACCTGTGAGAGCAAGGCATCTCACTCTTGCACAAAAAAAAAAGACAGTGGATTTATGTGGAATAACTACCATACAACATCCCTGATGACATTGATAGTTTAGCCACTCTTTCTCAAGTACTAGGGCCAAAAATTAACAAATATGTACTTTCTTACCAGCTGCCTAGCAGACTGCTGCCGACACACGTAAATGCACTGTGGCCACGTGCAGCCAAATGCCTGGCCGTTTACTGCTGCCTGACGTATGTTTTTAAGGCAGCCATTTGCAATGCTTATTATTCTGTTACACAACTAGAATATTATTACCTCAGTATTGGGTTTTCAGCTAATATTACATATGTACCATGAAAATGTTATTCTTGTATACAAAAATACCAAGATTTTAACATGTGCATACCTGCCAACTTTAGGAAATCATAATTAGGAAGATTTACTACAGTTTAACATGAAAAATGCCCATTACTCTTTACTGCACTAATAACATAACTAAAAAACATAATATGTTAATATTTTTATAACCTTTCCACTGTCAGTGGAATGTGAGACAAAGCATCAGAGCACAGCAATTTTAAGGATGTAACTAAGCGCCCATAGCTTTCTCCAAGACATCTGCATTGCGTTGTTAGCAAATCTGCACTAAAATAAGGAACTAAAACTATCTTCTTACTTAAATTAGAGCGCTATGGAGTCATACAACTATTATCTTTAGAGCTTCCCCNAGGGTATGTAACTGGATGGCAACTCGAGGCGTCGGATCACGTTGTCCAAGGCTGACAGACGGTTATAAGATACTAGTTTCTTTGGAGGTGTGGGAGGCAGTGGCAATGCAGCACAAGGGACATGCCAAAGAAGACATCTTCCGCTGGTTAGCTGGTGGATGTTCCCCTCTGCTGAACTGCTTCCTCTCTCTTCCAGGAGTACACCCAGTTGGCACTCTGTTCGCACCCTACCAGGCCTCCAATCAGAGCTAATCTATGTTTGGCCACTTTGTCTTGCCCAGCCCTGTGTGGAGGCACAAGGGGGTAGATAGCACAGAGAGGTAAACAGTGGGTGTACCATAGGGGCGAGCACAGTCTGAGGAAGAACGGATAGGCAGGTGGGTTTGGTTGGTAGGCCTCACTACTGGTTTCCAGCAAGTGACTTAGCTGGCGGGACTTTGTCGGCAGACCCAAGCACGTACCCTGAAGATGTCAATAGCAGGATAGAGGCGACTGCTCTTGTGTTACGCAGAAAGGCAGGATGTCGCCTTGGATTCATGCATCACGAAGAGATGGAGCTCCCTAACAGAGGTGACTNGTGTTACGCAGAAAGGCAGGATGTCGCCTTGGATTCATGCATCACGAAGAGATGGAGCTCCCTAACAGAGGTGACTGTTGGTCTCCTTCAAGTACGTTGGCAGACAGGACGTCTCCGGCAGATCCAAGCACTTACAGAAGGTGACAATAGCCAGGGGTAGGATACTGCTCTCATGTTACCCAGGAAGGCGGGGGATGTTGCCATAGATCCAAGCATCACGTAGAGAAAGTTCTCCCCAAGGTGAGGTAGGAACAGAGGTAGTAGCTCGTGCCAGCTCCTGCAAGTGTGTTTNACACGTAGAGAAAGTTCTCCCCAAGGTGAGGTAGGAACAGAGGTAGTAGCTCGTGCCAGCTCCTGCAAGTGTGTTTGAGGTTCACTTGGACAAAGCAGGAGATAGCAGAAACAGGTTGAGAGCATATAGTAGCTGCAAGTGATAAATCAGCCAAATCAATTCATGTCTGTTTATTGCTGGAACAGTAAACACACATAACCAGTGTGTACCCTGACTAGGGCCTGAAAGGCCGATCCTAGAATGCCACCAGAGTGACGTTTAGACATGGTAAATGCAGGGGGTTGTAACATTGCAGTGTTTAGGGGTTATGTTTAATGTTGAGCATAGATATTTTAATTATATATTATTACAAAGTACTTGCTTATGTTGTCACTTTCTTTAATATAATTTCCAAATTACGTTTTATTATATGAGTTAACAGTATAATCTTTGGTTATTCTAATAGTTTATTGACACAGAGATCACGTGCATGTATTTTTCATTTGTTTCTAGAATGTATTCAGTATTAATATTTTGTGTGTTATTTTTCATTTCTTTCCTAGAAGGTGGTCAGCATTAAATGTTTATTAAACAAAAGTACTAAATAAAACTATCCTGGTTGTCTCTCGTCTCAAGATTACTGATTGGCAAAGAAATGTGCCATGGTCAGGCAACAGCCAATCGGAGGACAGGAGACAACATAAGTAAGGTAAAAGTAAAATAGAACTAATTTTTTCTGACAGAATAATTCTCACCTCCTCCAATAATGGACGTGAATAGTATAGGAAAAATGNCAACAGCCAATCGGAGGACAGGAGACAACATAAGTAAGGTAAAAGTAAAATAGAACTAATTTTTTCTGACAGAATAATTCTCACCTCCTCCAATAATGGACGTGAATAGTATAGGAAAAATGTTTTAATGATTTAATATTTAAAATAATTGCTACAATAAATTGTGAAGGATGTAGAAGTAATAATAAAATAATAATAAATAGTCATTTTTTGTATCTGAGAAGAATTCAATTAATAATTGTGCTAATTTTGTTGAAAGACGAACTAACTTAATAAAAATATTTTAGAAGATGAAATTGACGACATATTAATTGATTTGGAATATTCAACTGGAATTTAATTTGAAATGTTACAAAGACAGCGCCTAACGTGATAATTGTATATTTGTGATTTGTCTGATATGTAACAGGGTGAGGGTGACCCCAGTGGTACGGTACTCGGACTCGTGAGCTTAACGTACGTGGCTAGCTGGGTAGCCGCAGCATTAGCTGGTAGACAAAAGAGAAGTTTGTCTGTGTCCGGGCAGTGTGACGCCCTGCAACTGAGTTGTGAGAATCAACCTTGAACTCTGGTCTGTGGCCTCTATATAACCCAGAGCACAGGGCCAGTGTGAGGGGTGCAGGTAGTGGAGAGAAAGGGCAGCATAGAAGTGGCAGAGATGGCCAAAATTGGCTTTGTTTCCCCTCCGCGGCCAAGGGCTGAAAGGGTAGGTGCATATGCGGAGACGTGAAGCAGGTTGCAGACCAGCAGGACACAGCAGCTGACCTGTACCTAGCCCTGGGCTTCATGTGCACCATGTGGCGTTTACAGCTTAACGTCTCTTCTTAGGAGGGGACCACAGCTGTGACGAGGCTAGAATGGTTAACGAGGTCGCCCGTTGCAAGTCAACAATTGTCCATAGTATTAACATCATAATATCTGCAGACACATTAAAATATCCACTGCAAACAAATACAAAAACAGTAACATTGGATGCGTAACACTTTTTGAGAGCACAAATTAGATTTTTTATATAGCTTCTAGCAAAAAAAATCAGAAAATATTTCAACTAAATATAAATTTATATTAATAGACAAAAGTCTTCCACATAAAACGATAATACAGAAGAGCATCTGCAACCTCTCTTGTTGCCAAACAATTACTAAAATGGTAACGTTGGACACTGCATACTTTTTACCAAGCGAAAATTCAATTTTTGGTAGTCACTTGCAGAAAATTTAGAGGAGATTTCAATGAAACATTAATTTACATTTATAAATGGATATCTTCCAAATCAAATGATAACACAGAAGACCTACTACTTTGTCATCAATTAGAAAAACAGCAATGTTGGAGACACCATACATTTTCAGAGCGCAAATTCAATTTTTGGAGTCCTCTTGTGGAACAATGATAGGATATTTTGATGAAACATTAATTTATATTAATAGATGTCTTCTGAATAAAGTTATACCACAGAAGAGTATCTGTGGCCTCGTTTCAGTGGCAAAAAACACATAAATAGGGTGGTATGTTCTGTCTGTCTAGCCAGCATGAAGTCTAAATATTAGCCTAATAATGCTAAAATGGAAAATGCATATGGTTTTACTGTTGAGGGATGAGAACGTGAACATTAGCCAGCATGTCTGAGTCAGAAACACCTAGCAAGCATGGAAACTACAGCAAAGCAAGACGAATTGAAGTACTGTTTACTGTAGGGGTCTGTGCATGTCAGCTGGCAGAAGTCACCTTCTCCTTCCCCATCTCGACCACCACGTATGAAGCAAATTTTACTTCACAGCAATGGACCCTTCTTAATCAACCTCTACAGCACATTTTAAAGTGAATAATTATATTTAATTTTAAAAACTTGTGATTTTTGAGACAGAGGCAAATAAATACAGCTACTAACATTATTTGATTTACGATCTTAAGTAATTAATAACTCAAACTTGGCACTTGCAATGAATTACATACAGGCACTCAGCCATATGCATTATTTGGCCACAAAGAGNTTAATAACTCAAACTTGGCACTTGCAATGAATTACATACAGGCACTCAGCCATATGCATTATTTGGCCACAAAGAGCTTTTGTATATACCCTTCCACGATATCAGTTTACAGTGAACTCTCTTGTACCGAAAAAGCACGTACCAATAAACCGTATCCACAGTTAATTTTCAGTAGTCCTGACAAAACTTATATATATATAATGATAAAGCTTGCAGCTTATATTGTTTAATGGATGTTGTGTCGATCGAAGTATATTTTGGTCCTATCGTTAAGTGGCATTTCACTTTGCAGAACAGCCACCCCCTTCCTCTCTTTGAACCTTTCTTTTCTTTCAATAATATGTTTTATTGGTATAAGATAAAAGCAAACAGATGAAATGAACAAAAGCATAATTATTATAGGGTAGGGGCCATCTTGCTACAGAAAAGAAATTAATCATGGAAATCATACAGTAAAGAAATGTACCAGTTGTATTGTATTTTCCATTCCACAAATAAACTAAGAACAAAAAAGTGACAAAGTATTAGTGAAGGTTGATGAATTTAATATGAAAATTTTAACACCAAATGTAAGTGCTTGTGATAATTTTATGACACTGGCACTTTTTAACTACACACAAGTAAACATATTATGACAAAAAGTACATGGAAAGTTAGGACCCAAGTGCCATGAATGTTCACAAAAATTCAATGCTTTACATAACAGCTTATAATCTAGACTTCAATTTTGACAGTAGTTAAAAAAAATTTGTTCTGAATTAATTTTCAAAAATTTTGAAGTTTCAGAATTTGAAAAACACACACACCAATATGTGCATGCAAACATGTGCATAAACAAACATTACACAATTTCATACACAAAACTAAAATTAATTACTCTGTATTTAAACCTGAGTGCTACATAATATACCTGCCATATTTTAACTTACTTTTGAAGCAGAGATGTCCAAAAAGTTCACATACAGCTGGTGTGAATGCTGCTGGGTCTTTGATGCCTTGCAACAAATAAAATGTTTTAAATATAATGTCTATAACTTCACAAAAATAATTATGTGCACTGTGATTAGTGTCAAACTGTCTGCCATCTCCTGATGTTGGCTATTTTCAGTTAAAAATAACAAAGGCTAAATGTTTAGTATCATTTAGGCTTTGAAACAGCATTAATATTAGATAAGACAATTAGAAGTGAATACATGTAGCATATGCAGAGTGAGAGATTAGTCAAGAGAATGATCATAACTGTAAAAAACCACACAGTCAGTTATACCAATTATTATTATTCCGTTAATTAAAATGCCAGTATCAAATAGTGACAAGGGTTCAAAATTTGTGGATAAGCACAGAAAGGTAAAGCAACTAGCACAGATAAAGTAAACAGTTACCTCAATACACCAGAAGACAGAATTACAGGGGCAGGATAGAGCCTGCATCTAGTTCACAATGCAGATGAAATGAACTTTAACTTTGAAGAATAACAGAAAAAGCAACATTTTCGGTGATGAAAAGTTGCTCCGAAAATTTAAAGTTCTTTAAAGTCTATANTTAATAACTCAAACTTGGCACTTGCAATGAATTACATACAGGCACTCAGCCATATGCATTATTTGGCCACAAAGAGGTTTTGTATATACCCTTCCAGGATATCAGTTTACAGTGAACTCTCTTGTACCAAAAAAGCACGTACCAATAAACCGTATCCACAGTTAATTTTCAGTAGTCCTGACAAAACTTATATATATATATAATGATAAAGCTTGCAGCTTATATTGTTTAATGGATGTTGTGTCGATCGAAGTATATTTCGGTCCTATCGTTAAGTGGCATTTCACTTTGCAGAACAGCCACCCCCTTCCTCTCTTTGAACCTTTCTTTTCTTTCNCGGTCCTATCGTTAAGTGGCATTTCACTTTGCAGAACAGCCACCCCCTTCCTCTCTTTGAACCTTTCTTTTCTTTCAATAATATGTTTTATTGGTATAAGATAAAAGCAAACAGATGAAATGAACAAAAGCATAATTATTATAGGGTAGGGGCCATCTTGCTACAGAAAAGAAATTAATCATGGAAATCATACAGTAAAGAAATGTACCAGTTGTATTGTATTTTCCATTCCACAAATAAACTAAGAACAAAAAAGTGACAAAGTATTAGTGAAGGTTGATGAATTTAATATGAAAATTTTAACACCAAATGTAAGTGCTTGTGATAATTTTATGACACTGGCACTTTTTAACTACACNAATTTAATATGAAAATTTTAACACCAAATGTAAGTGCTTGTGATAATTTTATGACACTGGCACTTTTTAACTACACGCAAGTAAACATATTATGACAAAAAGTACATGGAAAGTTAGGACCCAAGTGCCATGAATGTTCACAAAAATTCAATGCTTTACATAACAGCTTATAATCTGACTTCAATTTTGACAGTAGGTTAAAAAAATTTGTTCTGAATTAATTTCCAAAAATTTTGAAGTTTCAGAATTTGAAAAACACACACACCAATATGTGCATGCAAACATGTGCATAAACAAACATTACACAATTTCATACACAAACTAAAATTAATTACTCTGTATTTAAACCTGAGTGCTACATAATATACCTGCCATATTTTAACTTACTTTTGAAGCAGAGATGTCCAAAAAGTTCACATACAGCTGGTGTGAATGCTGCTGGGTCTTTGATGCCTTGCAACAAATAAAATGTTTTAAATATAATGTCTATAACTTCACAAAAATAATTATGTGCACTGTGATTAGTGTCAAACTGTCTGCCATCTCCTGATGTTGGCTATTTTCAGTTAAAAATAACAAAGGCTAAATGTTTAGTATCATTTAGGCTTTGAAACAGCATTAATATTAGATAAGACAATTAGAAGTGAATACATGTAGCATATGCAGAGTGAGAGATTAGTCAAGAGAATGATCATAACTGTAAAAAACCACACAGTCAGTTATACCAATTATTATTATTCCATTAATTAAAATGCCAGTATCAAATAGTGACAAGGGTTCAAAATTCAGGCAAAAGAGAAAATTTGTGGATAAGCACAGAAAGGTAAAGCAACTAGCACAGATAAAGTAAACAGTTACCTCAATACACCAGAAGACAGAATTACAGGGGCAGGATAGAGCCTGCATCTAGTTCACAATGCAGATGAAATGAACTTTAACTTCGAAGAATAACAGAAAAAGCAACATTTTCGGTGATGAAAAGTTGCTCCGAAAATTTAAAGTTCTTTAAAGTCTATANATAACAGAAAAAGCAACATTTTCGGTGATGAAAAGTTGCTCCGAAAATTTAAAGTTCTTTAAAGTCTATATGCAAATTGCACTTGTATTTATTGACACTGCAACTGGTGATCATTAATTAAACTTTCAACACATTGTAAAGCAAGTTGTNAAATTGCACTTGTATTTATTGACACTGCAACTGGTGATCATTAATTAAACTTTCAACACATTGTAAAGCAAGTTGTCAAGAAGTGGCCCTGTAAATTAACACTTTAACTCTGCCCAGTAGAAGTGATGCATCAAACATTGGGTGCACTCAACCCAGAGCCACTTAAGCCATCAATCCAGAAGGTACTGACACTTCACCCAAAAAGATTTAAGTTTCCCATTTGACACTAACTTTTCTGCAGCCCACTCCCTCTGAATCTCTTGTTTAGAGAGTGTGCTGCTGACATGAGGCCTATTGAACTGCTAATGTTGGTGCTCATGTCATCTGGCGGACAATTGTTGAGTTTATAAAGAGTTCACAAAGGTCATGGTCCTGGTTCAGACTGTCTCATCTGAGAATAGACTTCCCTGACAAGTTGGAAATGAATGCTGCATTCCTCTTACCCAAGACTTTACTATAAAGTGATTAAATCATCATACTTCAGTTGCAAAGCACAGTACCTGCTCTGGTATTGGGTGATACGATTTGGAAACAAGTTGAGTTAGAGGGAAAAATGAGGATGTCCTGCGACTGAACAATGCAAACAAAATGTTGGAGTAAATTCACTACCAACTAGTATAATTCATTAGCCTTTGGCTTTTGTTTCAGGCAATGTTTAACTTGCCGGATGTTAAGTTCCTTGAATAGTTAATCTTATGCTTGAGCATNTTTGGCTTTTGTTTCAGGCAATGTTTAACTTGCCGGATGTTAAGTTCCTTGAATAGTTAATCTTATGCTTGAGCATCAAGCTGTGTAGCACAACAGTGGTGTGCTGGCCACAGCTTTGTTCTACCTCACTAAGAAAATCAGCTTTGAGCAGATTGGCCACATAAACCACTCAAGCCATGGAGCAGAGCTACACATGGAGTGATGCCACATCACCCTTCAGAGTCATGGGGCACCTCTCCATGCTGATGTGAGCATTGAGAAAGGACTTGTCTCATACATCCTTTCCTAAAAGAAAATGATGAACTTACTGATAAATGAAATTTTCCGTTGCCAGCCTCAGTCGCTTTATCAGCGACACATACAAAATAAAACAATCTACTCCTGCTAGTTGCTAGTCCTACAAAACAGATAACAGCATCTAATGTCCTACAGAAAAAGACACAATGTAAGGTATACAGAGTTCCTGCATAAGGTCTGAGAAAACTTAGAAAAGAAGATTATTAACGGTTTGCAATGCTCCCTTATATGTGCTGTTGAGTGGGTAAAGGATTGAGTACACACATGTGTTAGACACATGAGAATACACACATTTGTTTTCACCCCTCTGGCAGGCTTCCACAGCAGCAGAGCTACTCTTGGGAAAGTTCCTCCAGCCCATATGTGCAAATGTGCAATATTTAGGTTCTTCCAACAGAAAAAGTAATTTAACAAGATGAAAATACTTTTTACCAAATATGAAAGAGCAACACAGAAGAAGATAAGAATTTTGCAAACAAAATTTCTTAGTTTGAATGAGGTATTTACAGTTATGTAAAAAAATGACAAAAGTGAAAAAAAAAAAGAAAAAAAGTAATTACAGTAGATGCTCTATTTTACAAGTACAAATTTTAAGAGGGTAGTATTTTACAAGGTATTTTGGGAACTCTCAAAAAATTTTTAAAATTTAAGTAAAAAAATTACGAAAATTGGGCAAAAATGCAAGCAGTCGCAATCAAATTGAGTAAAAAATATATTTGCTAGCAATAATAAAATATTGATGATGTAATGCCATTGCCCATAATTGGTACACCAGAATAAAACACTAAAAAAACTTGGTAAAAATTGGTTACAAACTGCAGCCATGATTTTAAGAGTTTGTGCCACTGTAATACAATGTGCACAGATGGCCAAGGGGAGTGGACATTACGACCACCCCTCTACAGGCACCCTCCCCTCCCCTCCTTCCAATTAGCCACAACATGGAAGGCACAAGGATGCCATGCTGGTTGCTAGGTTATCATCTTATACCTTGTCAACCACGTAAGGGAAAGAAATGAGGTCGCAATTGGCTATTTTAAGTCCACCCAAAGCTTATCTCTCTAAGCAGGATATTTACATGGACAGTGCATGGTTGGACAGTGTAGTGCAAGGCTGTTGTTTCGTTTAGTAATATTTACCTTTTGAAGTGATAAATAATATTTAATTAAAACATGTAATTTTTGAGACAGAGGAGAAAAGCTATGATTATTAAGATTTGTTGATTTACAGCCTTCAATAATTAATCATTTAAAACCACATCCTCTGATTTTCGCACTTGCCATGAGTTAAGTAGCACTCTTGTTCTGTGCTTAAGCATTATTTGGTGACAAAGGTATATGCCATTCAAGCGTCAGTTTATTCAAAAGTGAGGGTCAAGTTACGTTGTAATTTTATTGAAGATTATCTCCCAGAAGATGAGATGGAGGCAATTGTTTTGCAGAAAGGAACAAGTGGGAAAAAAAAATTTAACAAAAACTTTAGAAGATGAGCATGAAGCATTTGCTAACTATCCAGGGTTGGATAATAAATATTGTGACTTGGCTAAAATTTCGTAAGGATTTTTTTTTTTTTTTTGTATTTTTAAGAATTTTGTTTTTTGTTCAGATTTAGAAGTTTCTTTTTTTTTGTTACAAAGCATTAATCTTATTTTTTGTTATGATTTTTTGAATTTATTAACTTTACAACAGGGGTGTAAAAGTTTATTTAGTTTTTTTTTATATATACTTTATTTACTTTTGGTGTGTATTGGAAAGATTCGAGAAGCGTTGCGTTTGAGATGTTTGTAGCCGGTTTGAGCAAAGGTTAAACCACAGCATTTTTTTTTTTTGTCATTTTCTTGCTTGAAGATGCACATTTATTTCTGCCGCTGCCCCCTTTTTTTTCTTTTTTTTTCCCTTGAAGTTTTGATTGTTTGCTTTGTTATTTCTGGTTTCTAACTGGTGGGGAAGTTTGCTGTGGTTGCCATGCTTTGTGGGCACTGTCATGGGCAAGGAAAGAGTTCAGGTGCTGAAGACAGAGGAATGATAGGCGGCTGAGAGGAAGTGGGATGCGAGATGGAGATGAGCACGTGCCTACCGNTATTTTTTTTTTGTCATTTTCTTGCTTGAAGACGCACATTTATTTCTGCCGCTGCCCCCTTTTTTTTCTTTTTTTTTCCCTTGAAGTTTTGATTGTTTGCTTTGTTATTTCTGGTTTCTAACTGGTGGGGAAGTTTGCTGTGGTTGCCATGCTTTGTGGGCACTGTCATGGGCAAGAGGTGCTGAAGACAGAGGAATGATAGGCGGCTGAGAGGAAGTGGGATGCGAGATGGAGATGAGCACGTGCCTACCGGCTGTTGCTAAGGGCGCGTTGTGCATCCTGATTGGCTGGAGTTGTGTGGTGTGGGTATAGTCACGTGATGCAATGTCATAAGTTGTGGTTGTGATTTTGGAGGCAGAGAGGGCGGATGGTAAAGCAGTACGAAGGAGACTGCCCAAATTCTACATAATGGGATAAGTATTTTTTTTTCTTTTGAATGATTGGGCCATTTTTTTCTTGATCTCAGGGAAAATGGCCCCCGTCGCTTTAAAGAGTAGTACATGAAATAGCTACAGTAGAATCTCGATAACTCGTATTGTCAAGGGACTGAATGTTAAATATGAATTATTGAGATATTCAAATTAGCGGGATTACCAATAATCAGGAGCAAAAAAAGAAAAAATACATAATAAGGAGATTAATGCAAATTTGCATTAATATGAAATGATAAACGCATGGCTACATATTATGTATACATATGTACTGTATATATAAATCAATAATTACATTAATAAAAACACAAAAAATTTACGTTTAAAAAAATCTGTAATTTTCTTTTGGTGCAAGCCTTGCAGACGGGTATTGTCGATGGCTTTGTCAAACATGTTCAAAGCAGAAAATACTTCATTGCCAACGTCTGATTTCGCTAATAAATGGCGCATGTTGTTGATGTATTGTTTAGCCACTTTAGGTGTAATTGTCGGCTCATCTTCGTCATCACCTTCACCATCAATGTCCTGAGATGGAGCCAAAATTTCGTCATCAGTTAGAATTCCCGCTACCGCTAGGCCATCGTCAAAATGGACTAAATATTCAAACGTTATAGAATTTTCTTAATTTTGAGGAAGACGATTCAAATTAACAGGACATTCTAAGTCTTGTTCAGTAACTGCTGATGAAAGTTCCACCTTCCTGAATCCACAGCACGAAAACCGTTTGTTATTGTGCTTTCGCTAACAATTTGCCACGCCTTGTGAGCAATGTTCATGGCTGAAAATAAGGTGATTTTATGATCCTCCCCATCCTCGATGCTGTCAAGGAGATGCACCACTACTTCCTTGCGGTAAAAGGTTTTGAACGTTTTAATTATGTCCTGGTCTAGAGGCTGCAGCTAAGAAGTAGTGTTGGCAGGCAAAAACACAACATTTACATGACTGAGCGGTGGGGTATTGTTGTGGGCCGTACAATTATCCATGAAAAGCAGAATTTTTTGCTGCCTTTTCTCCATATTAGCATTCACTGATCGTATCCATTCCTTGAATAATTTGCCCGTCATCCACGCTTATTTGTTTGCACAATAGGTCATCGGAAAAGTTTTTATGTTTTTAAAACATATTGGTTTGGCTGATTTGCCTATCATGAGCGGTCTTAATTTCTCAGATCCATCCATGTTAGCAGCCAACAATATGGTTACACGTTCTTTACTATGTTTTTCGCCATGACACTTTTCTTCCTTAAAACACATTGATCGGTTGGGGAGACACTTATAAAATAGCCCCGTCTCATCAGTATTAAAAATGTTGTTGGGTTCATAAGAATCGATTATTTCTCCCAATTCGTCTTTCCACTCAGAACAAACGTCGGCCGATACACTCACATTTTCCCCACTAAGCTTCTTCAATTTTATGCTGTGCCTTTTTTTTAAACCTATCAAACCAACCATCACTTGCACGAAAGTCTTTAATTCCCATTTTTTTCTGCGAAAACGTTTACTTTTCCTCTTAAAATGTTTCCTCCAACTGGGACATTCAAATTCCGTGCTTGCGCAGACCACTTTTTAAAATTATCTTCTAGTTGTGGATACTCACCAGTCTTAAAGCGCTTTACTTTGCTGTCACCATTTATTTATCACCATCGGCCACGGCGGTAATGATTTATTTTTTTTCTTTAATGGAAAGACACTTATTAGCTCTTTTCGGAGGCATGGCTAAGACCGAACTGACTAACTTTTCACTCGCTCTGCTCCTTCCTACCCTCTCATATCCGTAGACCGGACAGCAAGGCACCTCTTAGTTCTGAGAATCACACACACATCGCCTCACAGCTTACTCGGCGTCATTACCTGCCCTTCAAACCCTCCTACGTCCCTCAGTACCCTTCCGGTCTTTTTTACCCTGCCTGAATTGCATAAATCTAGAGCTGGTGTACAGTCTAGAGTTAAAAAACATTACGAGTTAACGAGATTTTTAAGTTGTAAATAAGAATTATAAGACGTTTTAATTGAGCTCAAGCACCAAAATTAATACGAATTATCGAGGGGACCGGAAAGCAATGTTATTTTTACGAATTAAAGGGATTTTCTCAAGGGACCGGCAAATTTGTACGAATTAGCGGGATATACGAATAATCGGGATGCGAAATATCGGGATTTTACTGTATATGAGTAGTTGGGGAAGAGTAGCCGAGAGAGTAACCTGTCGAATAATGGCTGCCAGAGATGCTAGAACTTCGTCCTACAGATATAGGTAATGATAAAATTTTCAATTGTAAGTTATTATTGTTTTGGTATGGTTGATTTTCTGTCAGGAATAGCTGTGAAAGTTCAAGAAGTTATTACTGTCGCATTTACCTAATAAATTTTTATAATAATAAAATTATAGTTATTAATTTTTTTTTGCTGTGGTTATAATGTTGGTACTAGACATGGATTAATTTGTTGTTGCAGCAGCATACCATACGTGGATTGCGTTTGTGATGTTAATGTTTTAACTCTTGTATTCACGTTTTTTTTTTTTTTTTTTTTTTCAACATTTCAGACCAACAATTTTAAATTAATAGTGCAGTTCTTGAGAGAAGCTAATCACTTCAGAGAAGCTAATCACTGTTGGCATTCAAAGATAAATCTTTATGATGATGTTTTCATGAGATGTTTTATCTGGCGAACAAACTGACCTTACCTCTGACGCAATGATCCCTTATAAATAATTAGAGTCCTTTAGTTATTTCCACTGATTTTTTTTAAATTAAAGAATTGATCATCTTCTTTAAAGAGACCTGTGAGTGAGAGTCTGTTTAATTATTTATTCTTGTTTCACTGGTTTTGTAGAATACCTATTGTGGAGATGTGTTAATACCAGCTACAGAGTTTTAAATACTAATGTATTTCCAAGGTTAACTGAGGATCTTGAAAACTTTGCAAGGAATCCATTAACTTAAGAAAAGTAAAAAAAAAAATATTACTTGTCCATTTGGTTACTAAGTTTTATTTTTTTGTTGCTGATAGTTATACAGAGTTTATTTAGTCTTGTACGGATGCTGGTTGTTTCCTTTCGAGAACTATCGTTTTTCTTTTCTCTTATAATAAATACTCATTGTTGATAAGTTGTTTTTTCTGCGTATTACCCTTGACTCCCCTTGTTACAGTATGAATGCCACCTAGAAATTCGGGAACACAAACCTTTCATACAGAAACCATATTGAATTGCTTACGCTTTAAGACCAGCTATAGAACAAAAAGTACAGAATATTATAGATACAGACAATACATAGGCGTACGTCAGAGTATTTAAGTCCAATGGTAGTGGTTAAAAGAAAACAGGCGGGGGGAGGATCAGGTTGTGTTTGGATGCAAGAAAGTTAAATCAAATCATTGTAACGTACTAGATAGGGAATCACCAGAACCAATGGATGAGTTATTACAAAAATTTGAAGGAAGCAAATATTTTTCAAAATTGACTTGGTAGCTTTGTATTGGCAGATACCCTTAGCGCAGCAGTCAAGAACTTACACTGCTTTTCCTCATCAAGGAAAAGGCATACTGTTTCAAAAGACTGCCTTTTGGTTTAAATGTTTCTGTTAGTCATTTTATTAGAGGACTTGAAGTTCTAGGACCCAAAGTTTTGGATTTGGTTACAATTCCTGTTTATTCTGATTGTTACAAGAACTTTTGAGGAGCATTGCTAAATCATATTGTTAGTACTTAGAAAACTGTGACAGGGTAAAACGAATACTGGCCTTAAAAAGTCTGAATTTCTGAAAGAGGAGATCAATTTCCTAGCTACAGTTGACTCCCTATCTACCATTTTTCAGGGGACTGTCAAAAAATTTCCATACATGCTGCATTTCAGTAGAAGAGGTCTCTGGCATGTACATCAATAAAATACAACTTCTGACCGCATTAGATTTCATGATGAGTATAATGAGAGCTGTACATTATCTGTGAATTAAGTTTAACTAATAAACAGATAAAAATGGGAATTTAAAAAAATTATTGCAGGTATATAATACATTTAAAAACATTTTACCCCAAATCTTTTAAATAACGAAAATAATATCTGAAACTACCACATATAACTGATTGTAATCCAACACCAAATGCAAGCCAACCTAAGACTTTCAAACCCTCTGAAAATAAAAATAATATAACACTGAATGAAAGCCTAATTTTTAATGTCCCACATACACTTAATCAGCTGAGAGTGCGTAGAAGAGAGATTATCGACCGGCAATGTGTTCACGGCGGTCAGACAGTGATGGGGAAGCGACAGGAGTTAAACCATTTACCCCTCCCACTGCTACATGTTGGCGATACCTTACACGAATGTCTTTTATAGAAATTAATTATATTTTACTGCAAAAAAAACTTGAAAAATTAATAAATAAGGCAATTAAAATTTATTTCTTCACTGTCTTTAATAATTAATCAATCGTTCAAAACCACGTCCTCTGATTTTCCCGTACACATACATATAGGGAATTATGCTGCACTCGAGCTCGGTGCTTACCCATTATTAGACGACCAAAGATGTCAAATAGACCCATACAGGATATCAGTTTATTCAAAAGATGCATGTCTATTGAAATAAATTAATATAAATCCTCCGATTTCCCCGCAGAAAAATACTGAAAATGAACTTTACGCTTTGTAATATAAATTGTTTGTTGTTCAAACAATTTAACACCAATTTTACAGGAAAAATTACCTTTAATCACAAAAGAAATGTCTTTGTAAATAATTATTCCTCGTTAAAATGTATTGCGTAACATTTTCAGGCGAAACCATTTGTTTTGAAATACTAGTGATGATAGGTGCAACTATTTTGAGCAACTGATAGTCTTGATAAATTTTAAACAATCACCAGAGAGAGTACACACTTTTTTTTTGCTAGACAACAGCTTCCCCTCTTGAAGGAATACCACGCCGCAGAGCAGTGATAATCGGCGGAATGCATGACGTATTTCACATCCAATTACTAGATGTTTGCATAAACTACCAGCTTAGAAATGATTGTTACGAGAAATCTTAGGTGACGAGACCGAAATATATTTTGATCGGCGCAACATCCGACAAACTATACAAGCGGGTAACTTTATCATTATTTATATAGGAGTTTTGCCTGGACAACTGAAAATTATCTGTGGATACAGTTTATCAGTACATGCATTTTTGGTACGAGAGTCCATATTTCCAGATAAAACATTTACTTCAAAAATAGTGTACCACAACTCAGTTTAGTAACATAGAACATGAAAACTATTTCTCACTAACCATTATCAACACAGCATTTTCCTCAATATTTTTAATGCATATTGTCTATGAAATAAATATTATAATTTGTAGAGAAAATATAAATGAAAGCCTCATTCAACCAAAAAATACCATAACTTATTGTTAATGAAATTATTAAATGCTTGTGATATACAATTTATTTTTTTTAATGAGCCAACATGTTACGCTTAGAGTGATTTTTCAAAGGTTTGTTGGTTCCTTCTCAACTGGTGTGGTTCCTTCTCAACTGGCCCTTCCTTCAATGATACAGAAGGGCATATATTGGACCTCCCTGTTATGTTACAAACACTGAGCGACACATAAGTTTTACAAAGCGCCCAGTCCATTTTCAGTAGCTTCTTGCAGGAAAATCAAAAGATTTGTTATTAAAATATTAATTTAATTCAATAGGTAGACATTTACCAAAAAAAAAATTATAGCCTTGAAGGGTATTTTGGACCTTAGCCTGTCATAAAAAATGTTTACCAACATCAAGCAGAACATAATTTTTACCGAACATGAAGCCCATTTTAAGTTGCGTCTTGCTGGGAAGTCAGAAAATTTTTTAATTAAAAAGTTTATTAATAATTTTAATAGACACAACTTTTCTGAATAAACTGATATCATAGAAGGGCATACATGACACATCTTTGATGCCAAATAAAGCACAAAAACAGAGTCTTGTGTGCTGCATTACTTGCAGCAAGCAGGTAGAATTTTATGGGAAAACAAGAGGATGTAGTTTTGGCTATTAAGGCTGTACAAAAAAAAATCTTAATAACCAATTTTATTTGCTGCTATCTCAAAAACACTTTTTTAAATGAAATTTTAATCACTCCAAAAGGCAAACGTTTATCACAAATGACATCCGCTGCCATTATTGCTATGGCTGCTCTGTTTGGCTGTTTTCGGCACGACCAGCGTGACCTTGTTTCCACCTCTTACATGGTGAGCGAGAAAGGGGATGGCTGCCTAGCAGCCAGTGTAGGGTCTTCGCACCCTTCCTTTCATGGCCAATCAGGAGCTGGATAAAGGATCCTGNAACCGCTGCCATTATTGCTATGGCTGCTCTGTTTGGCTGTTTTCGGCACGACCAGCGTGACCTTGTTTCCACCTCTTACATGGTGAGCGAGAAAGGGGTTTGGCTGCCTAGCAGCCAGTGTAGGGTCTTCGCACCCTTCCTTTCATGGCCAATCAGGAGCTGGATAAAGGATCCTGTGTAGGAATTGTCACTGTGTGTGTGCTGGAAGCATGTCCCCGCCCCTCTTTCAATTCACAATGTGTATTATGAAAACGAACAGTTGATGTGTGTAAGCTATCTCAGCAGCAGTTTTTAATCACTATCAAACAAGATGTGCTAAAAAATGTGTAGCTTGACGCGTGACGTTGATTAAAATGGTGGGGACATCATTGTCGGACAAAGGTTCTATAGTGCCGGACAGAGGCGCTAACTTACTGAGGGGAAGTTTGGATTATTTGTCGCCTATTGATCACCCTGCTGCAGAGTATAGGTTGGGGCGAGTAGCCCTACGGCATGGCACAGTCAGGTGTGGTGATAACGGCTCTATGCACTGATGGTGTGGACAAAGGCACTCTTTTACCTGCAGTGGTCTTTACCCAGGGTAGATCCTGGCTCGGCTGCTGCTGCTGACTGGAACTGGTGCCCTGTCCTGGGGCGGTGGTGGTGTTGCTGGATGGGCTGGTTGGCTCCCGCAGTGGGCTGCTGATCCTCGCAGGCCTGAAGTAAGGGCTGGCAATGCCCAGTAGCACTGGAAGTCCCAGTTGTATGCGCACTACGAACGGGTGTGGCTCTCCGGCGATCTTCTGGGGTGGCTGGAAGAAGGAGCTAGGGGGAACTGGGAGGTGAGGCCTCACCAGTTGTCAGGCGGCATGAGCTCGGGCCCGTGGGGAGGGGCTGCTGAGGGCAGATGACGCTGGGTTACAGAGAAATTGACGAGGTTTAGAGGCAGTAGCTGCCCTCTTAACTCTCCATCTTGCTCCACTTCTATGGGTGAAGGGCATATGGGGAGGTACTACAGGCTATGAGTTCCCTGACTAAGAGCGTAAACAGTAGGGGGCTAGACCAACCAGAATCAGTCCTGTCACTCCAACCGGCGAAGTACAACGCGGTGGATGGAGTGGGTTAGCTAATGTGGATGTATAGCCACTTCATGGTGTGTGTTCCTAGTGGTCGGGGCTCTTCAGTATGTGCGCACCAGGTACCTTTGCGTACCTGGTGCACAGTATGGATAACCGTCTAATGGGTTATGTTTTACGACATACGTGCGCCTGGTTAAGGGTAGTCAGCAGTCCTGCACTAGTTTCGGCAAAGAGGTTTCAAAACGCTGTCTCCTGCTTCTCCTTAGTAGGTTTGACGTCTACGGGGATGTAAGTCACAATCACCCTAGAATAAGTACTCAAAGTTAGGTAAAATTAAGTGTTTATTCCCCAGAGGCCCGTACTAACTCCTAGCTATCAATGAACTGTAACAAGCGGAAGTAAGATACGGTAAACCTGGTGAAGGGGACCTGGGGCTAAACTAAACAAGAGCAGAAAAAGGTTCAGATAGTTATGATAACAACTGACCCTAACTAATCTATGCTGTTGTCCAGAAAGGGGCTCGGGGTTCACTACCAAGTGGTAGTGAGTATAAGGGAGGTCAAAGATTTCTTCAGGGGTCGTTGGGCGAAGGTCTGGAAGACTTCTGAAAGGTAGTGGTGGTCTTTCATGAGGAAGGCGGTAGGCAGAGTGCTCCAGCACACAAGGTGGTGGAGCTAACTGCTGAGTATCAACTCGTGTTTTTGGGCTGTGCGCTAGCATATATAGACGGCCGGTTGCGAGTCATTCGGCTCCTTTCCACTGGTCGGGTATCTTCGGGCTAGAGCTCCTCCCTTAGCCACGCAGGCAGCATTCTCTCGGGGGAGGCGGGAAGTGCGGTTTTCCTTGTGTGCAAGTTGCGTCGCTTCCACAAGCTTAGGGTCAGTGCTGGGCTGGGTGGCTGGCTTTTGTCGCACATGGAGATGATTACCGGACACGTAACATCTGACATAATGGCATAGACGAATTTGGCTGCCGTGTCCTTGGGTGCCCCTTGCCTAGGGGTGTGCAGGTTGGCTCTGGAAGCAAGTCATTCTGGGTTCAAACCCTGCTTGGGGTGACGTGCCGTCACGTGAAGATGAGGCGGAGTCGGAAATAATTATTATGCCAGTACGCGTCACACGTCAAGATCATGAGCAATTGTTCTAAAACCAAACCAAAAACATTACCAAATCGGAGTCCAAAAAAACTAAGCATAAGTTATAAACAACTGTAATCAAAACCAAGATAAATTAAAAAATTGTGCACAAATCCAAGAAGTGATCTGAGAGTGCTTGAAAACTGAACTCAAGCCAAATACCTTCTTGCAGCTTGAGCTGCTCAGCTTGAAATATTTCTCAGGCTCACAAAATTCATGCTTCTTTATCAATATCAGATAATTCTGCCCAAAACTGATGAGACTGTGTTTTACTGTTCTTTACTAACGAAACAAATATTCAAAAGATAGGCATGTTCCGGCAAATTTATTCTCTAGAAATGAAGATATGAACACTGATCAACAGCATAATTAGCCTAAAACAGGGCCAGAAATCCAACTAAGATGTGGCGTCCGACAAGACAGTTTGTTATATTTGGTAGAAAATAGTAATTCACAAAACAATAAAAGGTAGGTATGTTGCAGTTAAAATGATTCCTAAGAACTGCAGGTATGAACAAAGAATACTGTCAGCATTAGCATAAAAACAAGGCTGTGAATCAGCCTAAGATGTGGTGCTTAATGAGAAAGTTTGTTAAATGTTTGCTGTAAATTAAGTTTCCATTGATTCATTAAACTATACTTTAAAAGGTAGGCATGTTATGGTTAAAATTATTACTCAGAATTACAAATATGAACACAGATTATCTTCAGAATTCTTACATTATCTTTATTATAAAACTTATTCTTTTTGTGTGTAATAAAAGAGCTTCAGCTCAAGTTCCAAGCTCGGGAACTTTTCGAAAGGCTTGCAGACCTCTAGACAGAAGGTAGCGTATCCACAAGCAAGCGAAATCACAATGGCAAGATAACTGCATGACATAATGGTAGTTTGCAGTCACAACATGCAGAAAGATTCAGCCATCTGAGAGGGATGAGATGGGCAGTGTCTATCAGTATTGGGGAGCGCTGACAGGTAGGGAGGGTGGGATCTATTTTCATATATGTGCTGCTTGCAGTAAAGTAAGAAATGCAATGTGCAGCAAACAAAAAAAAAAGGCTACTAACTTATTTTTAAGCAGATTTTCCTAAATTTTTTTACTTTTTAGCTCTATTTTTTTACGGTTCTTCAAAAATGCATTGTAAAGGAGAGGTGGTTGTTATAAAAGGAGTCACAACAGTGAGGTTCTCCTGTAGGAAGCTTTTACACCTACAATTACAAGAGATCTAAAATTACAAGAGACATCATTTAAAACAAAGAAGTTGTTGCGAATAAAAAATATTTAATCAATAATGTTGAAATTATGTGAAAAAAGTTTTCTCTACAAGGTTAGATTTTGCTTATAGCAATTGGAAAATATAATCAGCCGTACCCATAGTGTCCACACCCTGCTTTTGACTTTCTACATGGCCGGACCAACATGTTTCCAGACCACAAATTAAAATATTTACATTTGTTTGAACTCATATAAAAAGAGCAGTACTATTGTTACAGTAAGCAAGTACACAAAAAGACACTCATTTTAAACAAGTATGTTAACCATGCATTGAACACAGAACATGGGAATACATTCAAAAATTACTGCTATTCATACAATCATTTCTTATCTGAGAAAAAACAGGTGATGGCCATGGACAGCTAGAATTAAGTTTATCTCACTAGCTAACAATGAATAATTAAGACATTGATATTGGTTTAAACTGATACTGTCAACTGATGAATGTAACATTACAGTAAAAAGTTAAAATCTTAACATAATGGTCAGGTGAAAGTAAGTCACTCACCCATCAATCCATTCCTCCATCTACAATCACTCTGAAATTCCACAACATCAACCATAGTGCCTCACCAAGCTTCTTAACCTGGGATTGTATCAGCCCCATGAATGAAGGTGATTCTCCGATTTGAATGACACTAATATTGGTTGGTATCCCAATATTCATGCTTTAGAACCTTTAACCGAAATACCAGCCGAATCCATGAAACGACAGTCAGCATGGATGTTAAATTTCAATCTCCAAAGTGGAAATGGCTAATGAGACATGAAAAATTACTTTTCACCTACATGTGTGTTATTCATTATTTCACAGCTATGCACACATTATACACACATTTTAAAAACTAACCTGCAGATTCTCTGACCCAAACGTATACTCGGATGGTATCCCTCTCAGGTTCTGACCTTCCACCTGATTTGAGACCACGTGTGAAGAAAATGTTGTGAGCAATATCCATCTTGTGGAGATGACTTGTCAAGCAGTGCACATTCCTAAACAAAATTAGTATTTATTTAATTTAAAAATTTTAACACACAAATATAAGCATTTATAGTATTTGTCACTGGTCACAGCTCACTCAGGTTCTCCAACATTTGAACTTTTTTGTTGCCCCCTGACCATGGCAACTTACACCTTTAAGGTACAAATAAACTGAAAATTGTTTCTGGCTGAACGCAAAATCCAAAATTTCTGTAACTCTCAGAAAAGCAAATGGTACATTTTTAAGTGTAAACATTTCCAAATCAAGTACTAAATCTTAAATGTGAAAAATTTTGAATTTGAATACCCAATAAAGATAAGTATATAAAATAGCTACAAATATTAACAAAAAAATGTTTAATTGTCCAACTTTGTAAAATAAAAAAGAGAGAGAGAGAGAGAGAGATAGAGAGAGAGAGAGATAGAGAGAGAGATAGATAGACAGATAGAGAGAGAGATAGNATAGAGAGAGAGATAGATAGAGATAGACAGATAGAGAGAGAGATAGAGAGAGAGATAGACAGAGAGAGAGATAGATAGATAGAGAGAGATATAGACAGAGAGAGAGATAGACGGAGAGACGGAGAGAGACAGACACACAGAGACACAGAGAGAGACAGAGAGAGAAAGAAAGAGAGAAAGAGAGAGACCAATGGACCCATTGGTTCGCTACTCAAATATATAAAACAAATNAGAGATAGACGGAGAGACGGAGAGAGACAGACACACAGAGACACAGAGAGAGAAAGAAAGAGAGAAAGAGAGAGACCAATGGACCCATTGGTTCGCTACTCAAATATATAAAACAAATAATTTTGTGACTCGTCTTGTAAATGATGAGCGTAGCACTGCAACGGATTATTATCCTTCCTGATTGTTCTTTCCCGCCTCCTTGTCCCCTCTCTCTTGCTTTTTAGACACACAGTATCTCTTCCCCCAGCCATCTCATGAGGCCAACACCATCACTTTCGGGCTCGACCCCCCTTCGCCTTCTGGCTTCTCCGTGCACAGCCTCCCCTCGCCCCTCCACCTTTGGACATTTCCATGCGCACCCGTCAGCAGGAATAGGGAACCAAACTGACTGCCCGGTTCCATTCTGAAAGGTGTTTTGCAAGTAATGGCATTTTTATGTAAAAGAAACTGCTAGTTTGGAAGTTATTTTAGGTGATATTTTTAACTGTTACATTCACTCGGTTATGTTTCACCTCACTTCAAGTTTCTAGGTGACAAAGGTAAATTGTAGACAGGCGACATAGCCATGCTTTGCTTATCAGTCATATCCTACTCGCCTGGCCAAGGGAACCAAGAGCGATTTCTGCGAGCGCTGTAGGCAGAGGCGTTGGGGGGACCTCGAGCGGGATGCAGGGGGAAGAAGACGTGGCAATGGGCAGCTCACTGGGTGGAAGAAGAGATTACAGCAGAAAAAGACAAGCAGGTGAAGACATGCGACTGCACAATAGAAGAATTGCTCAGTTCAACTTTCAGTACTAGGAGTTGTGAACAGTAAAGACATTTAATCTTACATGGTAAGCTGAACCCAGACATGTGCATTGTAACAAAGGCTAAATCAAGTGGTGTGCAGTGCAGAAGACATTTTAAGACTAATTTTTACAGCTCCAACAAATTACTTACAGGATGTAAATAAAATTTAAAATTATATTGTTGGCGATGTTTAGTCTTTACATGTGAGAAAGGAGTATGGAATAAAAGCAGTTTTAGTGACATGAAAAATAATAAAGCTGCTCACATACACAAACTCTGACAGATGCATTTGTTAACTGCGTGAGATTCACGCGAGTCTATTTGGACCTAAATGAGCAGCTTTATGTTGATGTTCAGAAACACAATGAAACTGCACACAGAAACTGAAAAGTTTATAAATGTCTTATAGATATGACTTGTGTTCCTTGGGCAACAACAACTTGCATTCCCAGACCATGATGGAAAAAGAGAAGTCTTCAAACCCAGGTAATTATGTGGAACTAGTTAACCTATTAGGCAGTTACGACTCAGTATTAACCTCACATTTTGAAACCTCTTAAGTTTTTACCAGTTTGTCCAGTAATATACACAATGGCATTATAGAAAGTGTCGCCAAATTGATTATGAGAGAATAAAAGCACAAATTAGGTTGACTCCTTTTGTGGCATAAATCCTAAATGAAACTACAGATATTACGAATTTGTAACTGCTTTAGTTTGGTAATATGGTATGTGACAAGTGATTTCTCTGTTTTACTGATCATGTTTTTAAATTAGTAGAATAGTACGCCTGTGGCGAAAAACTGGTACCGCAAACATCATGGAGCTGCTGTTAGACCTGGTCATCTGAATGGGCTGCAGAAATAAGTACGGAAAAATTACGGTAGTGCTATATTGATACGCAGCTGCGGACATAAGATTTTTAATCTTGTGCTTTTGCAGTCACTTAACAATATTAGAGATTGCAAGATATTTTTTTTTAAAACATTGGTGGGTTTGCCTCATTTTTTCTCACTCTACAGAGCGCACTAATGCATAGGACAAACTGGTATGCAAACGTTTTCCCAAAGTTGTAACAGTTCTCCTGAATTAGGATGCCGAAATTCTGTTCTGAATTTTGATTGATTTATTCATATTCTCAAAACAAAAAAACAAATATCACTCGTTTTCCATTATCGATGATAAAAATTTTAAACATCTTGTAGCAATTACATTATACTATATCATTTTTTATGATTATAAGCACATACACGTCCTTTCTCGGCGGTGATGGCAGTATTTCTAAAAGAGGAAAAAGTTCGGCTCAACCTTCAGTGTCACCCGTAACCTGCGTTCTGATTGGTTGACCACGCCACATTCCTCATACAATCAGCAACGGCAAGACAAGAGCCAATCAGGATACTTTTCTTTAGTTTCACGTGATTTACAAAAATGCAATACTTACTACCCTCTAAGGACTAATGAACAATAACCTCCAAATCTTAATCTGAAAATTATATTAATGACTCGCCAACACAATCAAATAATCCAAAACTGAAAATCAATAATAAAACCTGAAAAACTGTAACGTTACAAAGTTTGTCCCAACAAGATGGAAATACAACTCCCATTTAGTTCACACAGTTTTCGAAAACAAAACAGCTCTAATCAGTCATTTTGAAAACATAACAGAAAATCCCGATGAATAGAATAATGAAATGTATATTCCAGCACGTGGTTTCCTAGCGCACTAAAAGAGTTCGGTTTTAATTTTCTGTTACATGTTTTTTCTGATATATTTTCCATTACGGATTCATTGTTTCAGATTATTCAAGCTAACACTTTCCACATTAGCTATTGCCTCCAAAAACTGAAAGAAATAGAAACTATTTTTAAATAAGAGAAACTCATTTTATATAATTTGGTCTGTATTTAAAAATGATACTCCCAGTAAAAAAACAATGAAAATCAGAAGAAACTGATCCTGAAGATAGCTAAGGAAAATTATATTTAGAAATAATTGACATTATGATGACAGCTTGGTACTAGATTCGGTACACTTGGAACTTTAAGATTCTGGCTTTCATGGACCCAAATAAAAATGAAGAAAATTCTAAAACGTTCCCCGAAGAAGCTTTTGCCTCTTTAAAAAAAAATCTTACGGTAATCACTTTGATATGCATCGTCTTAGGAGTGAACTAGTTGCAAAACTCAATTTTTCATCAGCTCTCAAGACCTCGATATTAAGAGCCGCCCAAATCTCTTCACTCACTCATCACACTCAATTTTTCAGAGTTCAGGTCAAAACCAGTTATTGAGATAATGGAATTGCTGAAACAATCTGATTTAAATGTAGACAGCTTTCCTATTTTGTACAAATTGTGTTCCTTAACAGCTACCATTCCAACAACAAGTACATCTGTTGAACACTCCTTTTCCTCACTGAAAAGAATCAAGACGTACATAAGAAACTTCCAGAAACGAGACAGACTATCAAATCTTGCACTACTTTCAATTGAACAAAAATTGCTGTTTACTTTGAAACAAAAAAAGTTTTCCTGCAGTGATGTGATTGTCATTTTTGTTCGTAAATAAAATTACTCTACTTTTTAACAAGTAATCACATCAACAAATGGAAGTAAATTGTGATTTATGAATTTTTTTAAGGATAATTTAGTTATGAAAGGCTTAAATAAATTGTTGTCTAGTTTTTGACAGTGTGGGCACTTGTGATCTCATGACTAGTGTCTATTAAAATAAGCCACTACCTAAACATTATATTTCCTGTAAAATTACTGTGATTTAATGTAACTAACAATATTATAATATTGTTAAATTCGTACTATATAAACAGATGCAAAAATTTCTTGAACTATGTTTTAGTTAACTCCTTCCACTTAAAAGATCCAGGTTTCGAGTTCCAGCAAATTTAATTCTGTAGTTTCTAATGTAGAAAACTTGACGGTCATTATTGTCAGCTGGAGTGCTTTCTTGGCCAACTACAGTTCCTACCACTATTTGCAACTCATGCTGCCAAGTGTGACAATTTCTCTCGCCATTAGGAGGGGGATACTCTCTGTCTCATGTAACTTGGCAAGATTTTGACAATTCGACAAAAGTAGCGCCAATGTTTACTTTTCATTTATGTATCCTTTCGCCATCAGCTGGTGCATCAAGTGGCAGTTGTATATTTTACTAACACGCTCTCAGCTGATCCACTTGTAATGCTAAACAAATTTTAAGACTGACAAAATTTTTAGGTTATAAAAGTAAAAAAGAAAACCTTGAAAAAAATTAAATATTTGTTAACTCTTTTTTAATTTATTAGAGACAACGAATTTGGGCTAACATTTGCAAGACAGTAATTGTAGTTCTTACCACACTTTTGATGTTACAGCTAATATGTTAAGACTGGAAATAAAAGCAATGCAGGAAACTTGCTTGACAATGCACTTTCAGATTAATTCGCCAAAAAACAACTCGCCAACAACTTTTGCAAAGCAGTTATTCTACTATAACTGATACTAAACAGCTCTAGTTGGACATATGTGGTGTGGAATAATGTAAGAATTGCTCAAAAACTACCCACGCACATACCACTTTCTTTTTTTTATTAATACAGTACAACAAAACATGAAAAGAACAAAAGAAATTTGTTATTTTACACAAGCAAGCTATTTTTGCTGGCTAGTAGTATTCAGGAGCTCGCTGACAGATAGCGTGGCAGGGCATATTGTGAGCTGAGCATGTTCCTGAACAGGTAGTAGCACGTTGGCCTGCCTCTTGATCCCGACTGTTAAAAAATTCACTTTTCTCCTATTACTGGCCCGAAACGACATGAAATTGAAATATATTTTGTCACATTATTTGAAAAATAATTCAACGATATTCTGCGATGTTTCTGTAGGCTTTTAGAATTAAAATCANAAAATAATTCAACGATATTCTGCGATGTTTCTGTAGGCTTTTAGAATTAAAATCAAGCATGTATGGATGGCATGATGACTGGGGATACGACGTACTCCCAATGTTTGAACGAACTCCCAATGTATGAAGTTGCATTTCATTTGAATACGAACCATTTTAATTTGCATTTAATTTTGAACACTTCTACATTACTACTTTAACATGAAGCTTAGTTTGTAACACTAACTACAGGTGTTTTGTGACCACGTAAAATAAAATATAATAATTAATCTAGGAACTCTTTCTTATCCGTGTATTTCCTGCTTGTCTGATGTGTGTCGACGGTGGAGTCAGAACAGCCAACGTAACATTAATTTTCATTCGTTAATGCATCAGCTGATACAGGATTTTTTAAATGCCATGTTGTTTGTTTCGTATACATCAAGTTACCACTCACTGACTGCCATGATCTAGCCAACTTATATGAAGCAGACAGTATAGTCAAACAAAGAGTAGTAATACAAATTCATATTTATGAAAAAAAATTTGTTTTACAAATAACATTTAAGTTCTATTATAACTATACAGTACTAGAGTTAAGTTTATGGATGGCTAAATACAGCGTAGAACTTTCAAATTCTGTAACAATGCTGTAGAACAAAAAAAACAATTTTTGTTTAGCTTCCAAGCTGTTCCTTGCCATCCCTCTTTATGGAAACACCAACAGCCGTCTTAGCACGATACTTTTCATATTAAGACTGGAATGTTAAATAAGTCGTCAGTGATAAGAGAGATTTAATCAAGAAGGTTTCACCTCGTCTGTAGTTGCACAGTGTATTAGGGAATTTGTTATTTTACACTTGGTTCCCCTACCTTGAAATCCACCCTTCGCCACTGCTTCAGTAAATGTATGCATAAATATGGTAAACTTGTCATTATTTCTCTCCTGTAATTACTGTTTTAAAATCCTGTGTATGAAAAAGAACCAATAACTATTAACAAAAAATTCAAAGTGAACTGCTTGTCCACTCACCCGGTGGCATGCTGATGGACTAGCTTGAAAGCTACCCCCCATTCCACCACTGTAACTGTTCTCTTTTTTTTTTATCAGCATCACGTACCTGACATTACCGTTCCTATTATAGTCATTCATTCATCTGCAGGAGGGAAAAAGTAGCACTGTGAATCTCTTAACAAGACCAAGGTTTATTCTACTCAGGTTGGGAAACTCAATGCTTTTAGTTTGGCAACTAAAATTGTTCGCCGCCAGTAGCATTCGGCATGTAAGCAAATGGGATGATTGCAATTTTCATAAAATAAATGTAGGTGTGTAAAATCTTTTGAGTTGTACTGTGTTGGGCCCCCACATAAAGAATAAACTTTATTCGTCGCATTAGAGTGGAAATATAACTAAATATATCCACATATTGTTAAATATTCTGTCGTAAATTGGATTTAGCAAAACGTAGACTTACACAATTGCTTTATTTAAAGACCGAAACTGAATAAAAAAATATAATAACGAAATGGTTAAAAAATATATAATTTATATGGCTTTCCTGCGAAGTTTCCATAAGCAAAAGAAGAAAAATACATGGTTCCTTTAGATGACAGTTATATTTTTTTCACACTTAAATTCGTAACATTTCCCTATTGAATTAAGCTTGCTTACAGACACCCAATGCCAATCACAGTTGTATTTTTACTGTTCGCTCTTGTAAACACCATTAGAGGGTATTAATAATAGTTATGGAATAAAGTAAATGCTTGAAATTTTAGCTGGGGCAAATATATATCACAATTTGAGCCAAACACTAACTTTTACACAAAAATATATAGAATTTCTCCATTTACCGCCAGCTTAAAAGCAACCTGTTTGGAACACCAGTGTACTTTGCGACTGAAATTTTCCCTATGCCAAATTTCTTTATAAGAAATCTTGCTTTGTTCCTAACCTGAGTAGAATTAACCTTAACCAGACAAAGAATTACTGTTATTGGCAGATACTAGTCCCAAACTTTTTTTCTTGGTAAACTGTGAGTATATGAAGGGGAGCAAGTTATAAGGGGTGGGCGTTATACCCATGTACATACAGTACACATTTACAGTGCAAACTCAACTTGACTCGAAGCTGTAAAAATCCAACTAACCCATTAATAAAGAATACCATTCACAAAGGAAGAATTATTCAGANAACTTGACTCGAAGCTGTAAAAATCCAACTAACCCATTAATAAAGAATACCATTCACAAAGGAAGAATTATTCAGAGACTTGTAAAGGAGAAGAAGAAAAGAGTAATTTGGGGACTTTGTGACGGAAAAGGGAAATGAATATTCTTAGGGGATGGTAAACAAGTTTAAACATAACCAGTAAATACATGAAGAGCCTAACAAGACAAGGGAGAATAATAATTGATGATCAAGACAATGCACAAGAGTTAGTAACATCTGGCCTGCCAGATGATACAGTAAACTCTTGATTCTAAGACCTTTCATGGTTCCCAGGAAAAGGGTTGTTATTTCAAAAGGGTCGTTATTGGTAAAACCTTTTCAATGAAATTTTTTTCATGATTCACTAAAAAAAAACTGTTATTTTGAAAGGGTCACTTTTTCAGGGGTCTTATAAATAAGAGTTGACGATGGTTTGAATGGAGAAACACATGACTCATGAAGAGAAGCAACACTATATGATGAGTTGCCAGACACACTGCCAACAAATGAATACACAATTGAAGAGTTGGATAGAATCATGGAAGATGAAGAATACGAAGGACATGATGCAATCACTCCAGAGATTTTGAAGAGTTTTTCCACGGATATGTCATGATCTTCAATCATTAACAAACGGCTAAAGAATACTTTTCANCAGAGATTTTGAAGAGTTTTTCCACGGATATGTCATGATCTTCAATCATTAACAAACGGCTAAAGAATACTTTTCATGGATATGGAAACAAAGATCCTCCAAATTCTGTATAAAGGTGGGCACAAAGGCCCCACAAAAGCAAAATCCTACAGATCACTAACACTTATCCCAGTATTATTAGGGAAAGTGTTCGGAAAACTAATAAATATGAGCCTGTTATTCTTTTTAGCGTTTACTGAAAAAATATGTAACAAACAATATGGTTTTTAGAAAGGAAAAGGGACTGAAAGAATGGTGCTAGACATGGTCAGAAAAATCAAAATAATGATTACAAACCTATGTCCTTCACATATTCTTTGATATTAGCAGAGCATTTGATAATGCTTGGTGACCAGAGGTGCTCTGGCATATCAAGAAAAAGGAATGACCCAGAAATATCTACTGCTTGATATGATCTTTCTTCGAAGAGAGAGTAAGCATATGTGAATATAATGGTGTCTGCAAACAGAAATGAATATCAAAGGAGTGTCCAAAGGGACCACTTTTGTAGAATACACTCTTTGACACATTGCTTCATATGAATCTTCAGAAGGATGTGAAATATTTGTGTATGCAGATGATGCACTGATTTTAATCCCAGCAAGGAACAAAAGGGAACTTGAGGCAAAAACAGAAGAAATCCTAAAGTACCTAGAATAATGAGGAAGAAAGGTGAAACTTAGGTTTTCAGTAGAGAAAACTAATGTTATGATTATGAAAGGAGTCTACAGAGATCCCCTATCATGAGATTTAAGGGAAAACCTGTTAAATTGAAAAAGAAAGTCAATATCTTGGAGTAGTACTTGATAGAAAACATTGATTTCAAGACCACATTGCATACATCATGGATAAAGCAGTGAGTCTCTTCACTAAGATCAGAGCAGTGTCTACAGCATCTTGAGGCTTGGGCATCAAGACAATGAATACACTATATAAAGGTGTACTTATAGGAATTGCCCTATATAGTATATCTGTCTGTTATACCAATGCCAGACTGGCACATACAAAGAGACTATTAGTGAAACCCCAAACAGCAGCCTCACTAGCAATAACAAAGGCATATAGAATGACATGCAATGAGGCCTTGCAAGTAATTGCAGTAGCAAACCCACTGGATATCTTAGCAGAAGAAAGAGGCTTACTGCTGGAAGAAATGAATGGCAGGTCATCATCTTTGGCAATAAATAAGGAGAAAGAGAGAAATATTCCTAGAAATCTGGCAGGATAGATGGGAAAGGTCAGAGAAGGAAAGGGTCACTTACAGCATCTCTTTCCAGGTATTAAGGAAAGATTTTACTACCATTGATTATTACAACTGATTATTATCTCAGTAGGATAATAAGAGGGCATGGAAACTTCAAAGCTAAGTTACAGGATTTAATTTAGTGGACTCTACTCTTTGTCTAATCTGTAGAGTTGTAAATACTGTCCAGCATGTAACTCTGGAATGCCCAAAAATTAAATGCATTAGAATAGAGTTACGTAAAAAAAACTGCAAATAGATGATGAAGAGCTAAACATAAGAAATATATAGTTTCATAACAATACAGCTAGATATTTTGGAGCTAGATATTTTGGAGAATTCACAAAGGAAGTTTTCAATAGATTAGAGAAATTTGATGTGGGGTTATAGATGAATCCTCCAGAAGAGGAAACAGATGTTTCTCTGTAAAGTATCTTACCCTGGAAATTATATATAAAACCACGATAGAACCCAAAAGTGGGAGCAGACCCACTTCCCGGATTTGTCAATTAGTAAAACTGCAATGTAAACATAGTAGTGGGAGCAGACCCACTACACAGCTTTAGGATAACTCCAAAGAAAGTCATAGAAAACTTTTAAAATGTAGGTAAAAAGTAGGCAACTGATGAGTTGGAAGGCCTTGTCCCCAACTCTGATGTACTGAAGATAACACATATGATGACCCAGCAATGAACAAGGAACTGATGGAATGAAGAAACAAAGACCATGGCAAGATGATAGGGAAACAAACCAGGTATTATGCAGACAATAGCGATGGAAACAAAAAACNTTGTCCCCAACTCTGATGTACTGAAGATAACACATATGATGACCCAGCAATGAACAAGGAACTGATGGAATGAAGAAACAAAGACCATGGCAAGATGATAGGGAAACAAACCAGGTATTATGCAGACAATAGCGATGGAAACAAAAAACAATTTAGACAAGATTCCTGACTAATGAACTGACTACAGTGGGAGAGGGATCAAAATGATTGATGAAAACNACAATTTAGACAAGATTCCTGACTAATGAACTGACTACAGTGGGAGAGGGATCAAAATGATTGATGAAAACCCCCCTCTTCACTGGATGTCAACACAGAGGGATTGAATTGAAAGTAGAATATCAGTTAATTAGTCAAGTAGTTTGTGACACTATACAATAGTATAGATATAAAGTAGAATAGATTCCGGAAAATGTGGGGAACTGGGTGGATGGCAGATTAACTGCACCACACCACTACTCCAGTCTACCTGGATGTAGATATAGTCGGACCCCAATTTTACAAGGCCTCGCTGTTCCTGAAAACGGCCTCGCAAAACTGATGCCCTCGTAAAATCGCTGCAGGCAGATTTTGATCCCCAAAAACCAAAAAGTGTATTATATGTGCATTTTTCATATTAAGTCAGTTTTTAATCATCTCTGGTAGAAAAATGAGAAGTTTTTTAAATTAAATGTTGAACTATTTCAATAGACAGACATCACCCACATAAAATTACACCCCAGAACAGTATATACAACTGNAAATTAAATGTTGAACTATTTCAATAGACAGACATCACCCACATAAAATTACACCCCAGAACAGTATATACAACTGTCCCTTGTCACAAAAAAATATTGGGCGCTGAGTTACTTTAAGCAAGCGGAAAGTTCATTTCCAGAAGCTTCTTCCAGAAAAATCAAACAATTTATTAATGAAGGATTATCAATAGACAGGCGTCTTCTGAATAAAATTTTACCCCAGAACATTATATANTCAAACAATTTATTAATGAAGGATTATCAATAGACAGGCGTCTTCTGAATAAAATTTTACCCCAGAACATTATATAAGACTTTCCCTTGTCACCAAAAAAAGCGTAAACACAGCGGTGCGAACTCATTGTGCATGCATTAAGTATACAACACAATGTCCATATTTAAAAAATTTATCACACTGGCACAGTTGTTTTTATTGTACAGGTAGGCATGATGTCTACCTCAGATGTGCCGACAACGTAGAATATTAGCCATTTTAAAGCCTCTTATCATTTCCCAGTTTTAAAAAAATTATAATTTTTTAATGATTTGTACTAGAGGTGTACGAGAATCACTTCTTTTAGTTCAAGACAAAATTGAGACGAGATAAGAAATATGTTTGAGAATCGAGATGAGACTGAGAATTATGTTTAATTCAAATACATGACAATGGTNGACTGAGAATTATGTTTAATTCAAATACATGACAATGGTTATTAAAAAAAGGTTTTATCCTGATTCACTAGCTTATCAATTTGTCAGTAACCTAGTTCTTATTAACATAATATGTATAAAGTAAGAGGGTAAATTTATTGAATAGACACTTCAGAACTGTCATTGTCACTTTATGAGTTTCAATTAAAATGACACAAGTTTGCCTTCTCTTATACGTAACCAATTTGATGGCATTATATTTAATTATGTGTTATGTTTAATCTTTGACGAANAAGTTTGCCTTCTCTTATACGTAACCAATTTGATGGCATTATATTTAATTATGTGTTATGTTTAATCTTTGACGAAAATTCCTCATGGTCCAAATTTATGTGAATGTACGTGTGATTAGTATCTTATGTGCAGTGCACAAAGCATGGTATCAAGCAGCTGTGCTCCATGTGCACTCTTGAGAAGAAAAATGTATTTTACCCAGGATGAGGGGAGACGAGCGGTGTGGTGAGTGATGTTTCCACTGGGTCAAGAAGGGGAATATGTGTGCAGGAATACATAAGGGAGAAAGGATAAAACTGAAAACAAGTAACCGCAAGAAAATATGTTGATCATAAATGTGTCAGATGGTGATGTACTTGTACTGAGAAGGAGAAACTAGACAAGGCACCAAAAAATAAACATGCCCTTCCTAATTTTCTTATTCTCCCCTTTTTCTTTACGACTGCCATAACCTTGACTGACTCTGCCAGCCTCGCTCCCGCCGCCGTAGCACTCATTGTGTTTAGTTTCTACCTTTTTCTCACTTCCTCCATAAAAGGGGGGGGGGGGTGGACTTCTCCTCCAACCCTTAGGACAAACACAAAAACCCAGCAAAAAAAGTAGCCCTTGATTGGAAGGAGTTGTGGATTACCTGTGGGCACCATAGCTAAGAGGTTGTCATTCTGCAATATGAAAACATACCATGTTGAGCAATAAACATAAATTACAGCAAAAATATAGTTTCATGAGGTTCTGGCACTGTTTACGAGTGATGACTGCTAACAGCATTGATAGCCTTACATTGAAAAAGATCCTGACACTGAAGTTCTCCAATAGCTCAGTTCATGGCCATCTAAGTACATATAACAACTGTTTATTTCTACTTCTATGGCATACAAAATTTCAACAAAAAATATTTTTCTTTTATGTTAATACCACTTTAATTTATGGGATATTTTTTTCCCCAGCTTCCTGAATTTATAATGAACTTTATACATATGTTATTTAAGTTACAGTGAGCCGTGTCACTAAGTAACTGTTCTGTTAGCATTCATACAATTAAAAGACAACCCCCTTATTTTTCCATTATGCCTACTTGTGATCAAACAAATGGTCTAGCCCAGAGAATCCACCATAACAAGGAGTTAGGTGGTGTATCAATATGGCGAGGGCTTTTTCTCAGCACCTGTGTGCACTCCCATCATAATAAGACCATTCTAGAAACTTTCATAGCTTTGTCCCTGAAGAATGGTAAAATTCCTGGGGGGAGGTAGATGCCCATCCCATCTTTCTCTAGAATACAAGTAATATGCAGAATAGTGCGCNTAAAATTCCTGGGGGGAGGTAGATGCCCATCCCATCTTTCTCTAGAATACAAGTAATATGCAGAATAGTGCGCATATCCCTGTCACTCTTATGCTGGTAACTAAATCTTTGTTACTGTTAACACCTGTATGCCTGGTATGGACCACAGAGTTTGGCAGTATGCCAAGCAGCCAAGCGCCAAGAGATAGCAGCAGCACCACCAGAAGAAACAGCAGGTGTCAGTAAACAAGGAACTGAATTTAAGTCAATCTCATCTGATATTTTTAACATAAGATGATCTAACCAAATTATTCCTGACCACTCCTATCCCCAAGCCACCCATGCAGTCTAAGTGCCAGTTGCATCACTAGTATACCAGCTGTTCCAAGTTCCAGCAACTTTGTGAGGGAAGCCATGAGTCATTAGCATCAATAACACAGTGGAGGAACCAATTCCCCCAATCATCTTCTCAGCAAAATTGTATCCAAAGAAACCGGAGTGCTATTGATTTCAACAACTTCACTCACAGCCAATAGCCGAGGTCTGGAGGTCAACCCTGGATGGAATCACATCACAATCCTGGTGGAAGCGCATAAATGCCTGGGTGCCTGGCTAACATCACCTCAATCTTGGAGAGTGCGGGCAACCCAACTAAAGAGGAGAGCATCACCCACTTCCAAAAGGTGCACCATTACTGCAAACTAACTCCCAGGTAGGGGGAATGTGGTGCTGTTGACTATAGTTGAATACGTAGTTTTATATCCGCCAGAACCAAGTTATACAGTAGACTCCTGATCTACCATATTTCAGGGGAATGTCAAAAAATTTCCATACATCCAGAGTTTCAGTAGATGAGGGTTTGACATGTACATTAATAAAAAACAACTTTTAACATTATTAAACATTATATGTTGAATATAATGAGAGCTGTACCTTATCTGTGAATAAAGTTTAGCTAATAAACACAATAAAATGGGAATTTTTTTTTATAAAGTATTACTGTACTAGTTTTACTGTAAATAATATTTAAAACATTCACGTCAACTTGTTTAAACAAAGAGTAAAAACATCACAAAATACGGTATATAATTGATTGTAATCCGACACTGAATGCTAGCCTACCCAAACTTTCAAACACTCTGAATAAGAAAATAATATGACTCCAAATTTTGAATGTGCCACGTGCATTCAATCAACTGAGACAAGACGGAGAGGTTATTGACTGGTCAGCATGTTCACAGCATGCGAGATGGAGAAGGGGAAGAGACAGCGGTGGGAGGAGCGAAACAATTTACCCCTCCCCCTCCAAGCCAGTCTACACACAGAAGGAGGGCACAAGAACGCTACGCTGGTTGCTACGCAACTAGCTCACTCCCCGCCAGCAGTTCAAGACGAAACAAGCTCAGACGAATATCACCGAGGACAGCAAAGCTCACGCAATCCAAGTCACATAACTACACTTACATTGGTGACACCATGCTGGTGTGGCAAATTGTAGTTAAAGTAATTAATAATATTTCACTTTAAAAAAGTGTGTTTTTGAGACAGAAAAGAATAAATATGGCAATTAAAATTAATTTATTTGCAGACTTCAATAATTAATTGTTCAAAACCACGTCCTCTGATTTTTCTGCACACTTATGCCTGTTGCGAGTAACACTGCACTCTGGTTCGTTGCTTACACATTATTTGACAACAAAGTGTGTCACATAGGCCCCTCCAAGGATATCAGTTTATTCAGAAGACGTGTGTATTGAAATACCTAAATTAATGTAAATCCTCCGATCTCCCTGCACTAAGCTACTGAAAATGAACTTGATGCTTGACTGCCGATTGAGTTCATTTAATGTTTAGTTTAAAAATCATGTTGATTTTAGTCCAGATACAATTAAACACTAACTTGGGGGTAAAAACGGCCTTTAAACACAAAAGGAAAAATCTGTGCAAAAAATAATTCCTCGTTAAAATACACTGCCTAACTTTTTCAGGCAAAACATTTGCTTTGAAATACTAGTGATAATAGGTACAACTATTATAAGCAATGGATATTATAATCTTGATAAAATTTCTAGGATTGGATTACCATCGCATACTTGTGACTGCTGTGACCTTGTTAGAGGTCAGTCGGCAGAGCACTTGACTGCTGTGTGATGTGGTGCATTTGACAGAATGACCATGTTTCATTAAACTGAGATCACATGATTAGTTTTATTTAATGCTTCATATACCCTACAGACTGCCTCCTTGCCAGAAGTGTGTGGGGTGGATGCAAACACGCATGGCACGCAGACAGAGAGATAGAGGACTTAGCTTTTTTTTTGCCACATAACAGTTTCCCCTCTCGTCAACATGTAAGGGGAGGAAGAAAAGTGCAAAGACTGAGAGACAGACAGAAAGTGAAGAGAGAGAGGACACAAGGATGCCACGCTGGTTGCTAGGTAACCGCTTTCCCTCTAGTCTGCATGTTAGGGGGAAGAGTGTGTTAGAATCGCCAAGTCGCCGGCCAAAACCATTAGCCAAATTGGAGCACTGTGCCACAGGGATAATACATGGCGACACGTTAAAACGTATTTCACACCCAGTTATTAGACGTTAGCATAAACAACCAGCTTAAAAACTATAATAACAGGAAACCTTAAGTGACGGGACCAAAAGATATTTTGATTGATGCAATATCCGATAAACAATAAAAGCGGGAAATTGTATCATTATTTACATAGAAATTTTGCCAAGAACATAAAAATTAACGTTTGTTACTGTTTATTGGTACATGCGTTTTCGGTACATTGTGCGTACACTGTAGTGTGACAGTAGTTGTAAGTAAGAATGAACTTGCTCAACCTCATAATATTATTTATACTGAATGATAAAATGTGTGTCAGTTTTTACAACCGTAAGCAGAGTATGCTTCAAATTCTTTAAGGACTTAGAATGCTTCAGTTACACAACTACTGCTACAAAAAAATACCAAGTGAATACATACAGCACTATATACACTGAAGAGCCAATAATGTTCATGTCTGTTGATTTAGGTGGCCAATGGTAGTGTAGAAAGTCAGAAGAGTGTTCCAGGAGCCACTCGGTAGCAACTGTCGACGTGTGGGGTGTCGCATTGTCCTGCTGAAATTGTTCACGTCCGTCGGAATGCACAATGGACATGAATGGGTGCAGGTGATCGGACAGGATGCTTAGGTATCTGTCACCTATCAGAGTCGTATCTAGACATGTCAGGGGTCCCATTTTNCCATGTCACACCAACTGCACACGCCCCATACCATGACAGAGCCTCCACCAGCTTGAACAGTCCCCTGTTGACATGTAGGGTCCATGGATTCATGAGGCTGTCTCCATACCCGTACATGTCCATCCAACCGATGCAATTGGAAACGAGACTCATCAGACCAGGCAACGTGTTTCCAGTCATCAACAGTCCAATGGCAGTGTTGGCGGGCCCAGGCGAGGCGTAAAGCTTTGTGTCGTGCAGTCAACAATGGTACAAGAGTGGTCCTTCGGCTCCGAAAGCCCATATCAATGATGGTCCGTTGAATAGTTCACACTCTGGTACTTGTTGATGCCCAGCATTGAAATCTGCGCCAATTTGAGAAAGGTTTGCACGTCTGTCACGTTTAGTGATTTTCGTCAGTCGTCATTTGTCCCGTCCGTTCACTGTCTTTTTCCGGCCGCAGCGATGTCAAAGATTTGATGTTTTACCGGATTCCCGATACTCATGGCACACTCGTGAAATGGTTGTATACGAAAATTCAAATTTTATTGCTAACTCGGAGATGCTATGTCCCATCTCTCGTGCACCGACTATAACACCACGTTCAAACTCACTTAAATCTTGATAACCTGCCATTGTAGCAGCAGTAACCGATCTAGCAACTTTGCCAAGCGCTTTTTGTCTAATATAGGTGCTGCCGACCGCATCACGTTACTTTGATTGGTTCCATACCTCTGTTGTTTGCATACGCACGCCTATACCAGTTTTTTTGACTCTCCAGTGTACAATATGACGTAACATTACAACAGATTTTACTTTGAAACATTTAGTACATTATAATTTATTTATTTCAGTAATACATTATGTTTGATATATTATGCTGTAATTATTAAGTTTAGGTGCTTTTCTGTAAAAATTAAAAAAAAAAACCCAAAAAGTGGTACATTTCCACTCTACTAATCACGTAGAACACGAATATACTAGGGGCGTAGCTTTAAAATAAGTACAACATATTTTTAAAAATTGAACAAAATTGCGAAATGACTGTTCAGACAGTTTGTTTACGTTTGTGAACGAAACGTCCTAGACCAACAAAAGTTGCATTAACAGGTTCAGCACAGCTTACCTTGTTCATATTCAAGACGGCGTAATGTTAAAATAAATAGAACATATTTAAAGAAATCGCGAAATTTGATGTTCACGTCTATTAACGTCTACCGCCATTAATAATGGCTGCGCATTGCAGATTTCACACAACCTAACGGCAACAGATGTCATCACGGGCCTTACGTTAGTATGCCAGTGTGTGGCTACAGGTGCGAGTCGCGGTGAGTTAGGTGTTGCTCTGTTCGTGATTTTAAACTAAGAAACCAAGCAAGATTGCGTTTGTGCGTTATATTAGCCTATTAATGAGTGCTTCTGTGTATATATTTGGCTGTAAACGAGTGTTTCAGTGCATTATATGCGCGTATGTGGCGCTTTGTGGAAGATAGTAATTTCATTGAGTGAATTGTGGTTGAATTGGCCGTTGACAGAGCTATGTACCACCCGCCTATATTGGTCAGGAAATTGATATTATTTTGGTGTGTTTTACAGCTCCTTTAAATCCCTAAAATTCTAAATTCGTAGTTTAGTGTGAAACCCAAAAATCCTAACAGGTAGCTTAACGTGCAAATGTAGTTATATTATATAATTCAAACAAGGTTTTTCCGGATGTTTTTACCCCACAATTTCACATTTTTTCTCAACTAACCTAGGATTATTGGTAAGTAACGCAGAACACGACTATAGTAGAGTCATTAACATATGACTAATTGTATAATATGTGCCCACCTAACCTAACAGAACCTAACCCCACGATGGGTGAATCACTATTTTACATTTTTAAACTAACCTAGGATTGTAGCGATTTTAACTAACCTAGGATTGCAGTTATTTAAAATAAAGTAGGATTATAGGGTTTCCATCTAGTCTGTGATTGTAGGGTGTTGATCGGAGATTTGATTAATATTGTATAATCTTATATTACTTTACAACCTTATAATCCTAGGTTAGTTTACAACCCTACAATCCTAGGTTAGTTTAAAAATGTAAAATAGTGATTCTCCTATCGTGGGGTTAGGTTCTGTTAGGTTAGGTGGGCACATATTCAGAAATTAGTCGGACGTTAATGCCCCTAGTATATTCGTGTTCTACGTGATTAGTAGAGTGGAAATATACCACTTTTTGGAGTTGTTGTTGTTGTTGTTGTTGTTTATTATTATTATTATTATTATTACAGGAAAGCCCCATAACTTTATAATTACCTATTATGCAACAAAAATAATTTACAAGCAATGGAAACCACCTTTACACTTCATGCAACTAAAATCCAGAAAAATAGATAAGGAGTGAGGACAGCTTTTTTGTTGCAGTACTAACCTTGCTAGTTGCTGCACGTCACAATCTGTCAACTGGAACATGAAGGCATGGGCAGGGTAATCCAACAGCACAAAACAGGGTCCACTGAAATGTTGTACTTGCTGAAAAAAAAAAAGTTATGGAAAATGTATTAAACATAGAAGGGAAAGTGTCTTTCAGAACCAAGGACCACTGCAAAGAATAAAAAGTTGCTTGCTATCAAACTTAGCCATTTTTGTGTAATATAAATAAATGAGTACTAGTTTACTGACCATTAACCAAGCTTAGCAGCAAAAATTAAATATTTGAGTGTTTCAAACATTTGTAATCAATTGTCAAATTATACCATTTGGTGTGAAATTACATACAATTCACAATAATGTGTATTTAAAGAAAATATTTACTATTATTATTATTATTATTTCAGTTACTGTGAAATAGTTTAAAGTTTAAATTGATTACAATGGGGTCCACACCACCTGGGTGCTGAATAGGTACTCATCAATTTAGAAGAAAATGGGTGCAAATTATACCGGTCACAAAAAAATTCATATTTTATATTTGTACAAAATACTGTTCAACTTTTAGGCATTACTTACAAATACTATTTCCTTGCATAAAAAATTTTAATGCCACATATTTTTTGCATAATGGTCTGTCAAAATCATTATTTTTGTGCTTTTGGGGCATACAAATAATAAAAACTAACTGTGTAGGTCCAGTTTAACAGGACTGGTAATATTTAATAGGGTTTCAAGTAACATGACATTGAAAAATGAACAAAACAATTAAGTGAAAATATTTTCAACACTCACAGCCATACTCTTTTCTCTAGGAAATCGAAATCAGGTTGGCTGGGAGGTTGAGGAGGGAGACAGATGTTGCTGATAAACTGCAATGGGTGGGGGAAAAAAGAGACATAGCTACATGATTTTTTATGAAACAAAAAAACTTGGGCTGTGTTTTATCTATGTTCCCACAATTTATCTCCCTCCACCTCCTTCCCTGCCCCTCACAAAGGCTGGAGGTGAAAACTTGCCCCCAGCTGGCAAGTTGAAAGATACTTCCCTCACAGCAGGGTGGCATCTGTGCCACTCCCTGTTTGTGGTATGGAAGTGTTATACTTAGGACCAAAAACTACACACTTTACTGTCTGAAATGGAGGAAGTTGAGCTGCTCTTTTTCTGATGCAGCAATTTAGGTGTGTCTTAAGTGGATGTTGGCATCAGTGGCTCAACTTCCCATGTACATTGGCAGTATGTACACACTTCTTCTTCTAAGTGCAGGTAACCACCAAATATTAACTATGTTATATTTTGTGGTATCCCAGGCCAAACAAAGTCAGCTGGAACACAAAAGACAGATGTGGAAAAACTGTCAAAAAACAAACCATGCATACTCTTTTCAACATTGTTCTAAAGGGAAGTTTCTCAGAACTATACAAAATAAACCATTCATAGATAAAAACCATATAAATGGGAACAATGCTTTCGAGGTTCCACTCATTCATTTTGGTTTTACACATTGTATATACAGAGAAAATTAATTGTTTTGGGAAAACTGAGTGAACTCTTCACCCCATTAGTGAGAAAACTATTTTCATGACAAAATTTTAGAACTACCATCAGTCCATAATAGCATGTAAAAGCATAAAATCTAGTTAGCAGATGTGACAAGTAAATTCTAGATGAAGGCATTGTTTAAGAAACAATAACCACCATACTGTTATGTATTCAAATTCAGAATAATGCAGTAGAATTTCTGGGTGTGTCCATCATGAACATTTATTTCTGTAAAGGCTTAGTGCATTACGGTTAGTCCATAAAAAATTCAATGCAGTATGTAAACTCAACACTAGCAGTAGTAACCACCAAATGAGACCACTTTCACAAACAAGGTTAGTAGATTACTATTAATTTTCAAAATCTTTTTTCAAAGTTATTATCATCAGTGTTTCATTAAAAGTTTAATTTTAATCAAATCCGTTAACAGAATGTGAATTATGCTGATGAACACTAGTGCATCTGTTTGGACATGTAATGTCTGTAAATAATGCAGCGAGTGTAGGAAATCACCTTGTGTGTTCTGACTATTTTCACAATTTTAAATTCCAGTGCTGCAATATGCTGTAATTGGTGGACCTGGTGCTGCCTCTTCTTAGTCTTGTTCGAACCATAAGCTAATCTGGCAAGCAAGACAAGATGGTGGTGAGTGGTTGTGTTCATGGCTCAATCACATTCTATATAAGTGTGTAGGCATGCAACATTTTGGTACTTCCAGTCAGATTTTTTCCAGTAATTTATTGTGTGTTTCTAATTGTAAGTGTACAAATTTAGTTCAATACATGAAGTGCTTGTTATTACTTTTTGGACATGTGATACATATTTCAGTTGCCGGCCACCCAGTGCCTATTATTTCAGTATACCCAGTGATTATTTTTCATTCTAGCAGTTGCAGTACCTACTTTAATTTTTAACACATTGTTACGATCATGCAATCAGGCCTTGGTAACCTGATCACATTCTCAAACATACCTCCAGTAATTAGGACACAAGCCATGAGTGCATAAAACACAACAGAAGGAATCCTCTCCATCAGTTCGAAGGCATAGCCATTTGTTAGTCAACACGTACCCGATATTAAGGCAGGAAGGCATGGTGGGCTGTCACTTTGTCACTGAAATATTGCACCATGAAGACATCAAGAGATGGGGTGTGACAACTGCCATAACACATCTACAGACATAAACCTTCGGAGCCATGACTAAGGTGAAGACTCTCCATATAAATAGCTTCAGTATTTAATAATGAGCCATGGCTTATAAATATATGAGAATAACAATTACAGTGGACTCTCAATGTACAGAAAACACATGTACCGATAAACCATAAACACAGTTAATATTCAGTGGTCCTGGAAAAATTCCTATATAAATAAGGATACAATACTTGCTTTTATCATATCGGATATTGCACCAATTGAAATATTTTTTAGTCCTGTTACTTAATATTTCCCACAACAATTATTTTTAAGCTGGATGTTTATGCAAATGTCTAATAACTGGGTGTGAAATACGTAAAAACGTGCCGCCATTTATTATAACTGCAGTGTAGTCCTCTCCAGTACCTGATGGTGCTGGCGATTGCGAATCTGACATGCTACCACCACTTACATGCCTGACGAGAGGGGAAGTGGTTACCTCGAAACCAGTGTGAGTCTTCTCCTCCCCCCTCTCCCCTCTGGACTACAGGTACTACCGGGTATACTCAGAGACCAGTTCTGAATGCTAGCTGATAAACATGCTATTTTACATTGTTTGCACCATCGTACTAAATGTTTCTGGTTTCTGGGCCACAACTTCATCATTCCACCTGTACAGCCCTTTGGCTAAATGTGCACTTAACTTCTCCTATCCTCCTACTCTATTTACCATCCTGTACACCCTGACCAGTCTCTCCACTCTTATCCTGTCCGTTAGGGAGCTCCACCCCAATTCCTTTATCATTAAGGTTGGCCTAAAATTCCTTTTATCCTCACCTTCTCACCTATACCTTCCCCATTTACCCTTAACCCACCTCACCGCCCTTCTTTCTTCTCCAGTTTCCATAACATTTTTTCCACATATGGGCTGTAAATTCTATTACCAACCTAATCATAGCTTTATAAGCCTTCTCCTTCACCTCCCCAGCATTCCCAAAGTCCTTCTTCCCATTGACACCACTCTCTGTACTTGCTTTTTTCACCTAAGATCACTCTGAATCATCACCCCTAGGTACTTATACTCTGAAGCTTCTCCTATCTCCTGTCCTTGCCATTTGTTAAGTACCTTCATACCTTCCCCTCTTCCTAGTGAACCGTATGATCTTTGTTTTCATCCATTAATCTTTATTTTATTCCTTTCTATCCACCTCCTTATTTGTTCTATGTCTTGCAACTTAGCTTTCTCACCCTACTCTGCATACAGCACACAATTGTCTGCAAATAGCCTCATTTTTCCACCCACCATTATCCCCAGGTCATTAACCATAATAGTGAACAAGGGGCCGAGCACACTACCATGCAGAACCCCTAATGTAACCTCACCTTCCTCCGACAAGGACAAAGACTCCCCTACCCACTTTCATCCTCTGTTTTCACCCCTCACTAAGTCCCCTGCCCAATCCACTATCCACTTATCATCCAGTACCTCATCCACTTGAATTTTGCTGGACGATGCCGCTGGTCGACGGATTTTCTTGGGGATCTCCTATTTCCCCTGCCCTTTCATTTTGGCACTGCTCCATTCTTACCTCACTTCACCCTCATCAGCTCTCAAGACCTCAATGTTAAGAGCCATCCAAATCTCTCTTCACTCACTCATCCACTTTTTGCATCAAAATCCTGTGGGAACCCTTATCAAAGACCTTCTCAAAGTCTATGAAGCAAGCATCCATCTGCTTCCCCTCATCTGCAATCTGCACCAAATCCTCCAGCGGTCCAATCAGTTGCATCCTACATGAGTAACCTGCCTTAAAACCATGTTGGTACTCCTTCAGCCAGTTCTTTTCATTCATAACATCTACCACATACTGTAATAGAAGCCTCTCCATCACTTTTTCTGTATTCAATGTGAGAATCATAGGCCTGTAACTGCCCGAGATTTTACTTATCTGCCCTTGCTAGTATACCAGAACAACCAATGCCTCCTTCCAGTCCTGTGGCAACTTGCCTTCCTCTAAAGATCTTCTAAACAACACTTCACAAGATATCTACACAGTTCTATCCCACCAAACTTTAGGGCTCCATTCCCTTACCATCTGGGCACTCTTGTCTTGCTACCCACAATGCATGCGTTAGTCTACACTTTCTCTTCATCTTTTTTATCTCCTGTCTATAGTACAGAGGATCACCCCTAGCCTTTATTCTTTTCTATAGGACAAAATTTCTCCAACTTTCTCTCTACGATTCCTCTCAATTTATTCCAAAAGCCATCCACACTTTCTACCTGTTCAAACCTATTCCTCAAGAAATTTTCTGCCCCCTTCTTGTTTCCCCTCCTATACTGCCATATCACTCTGACCCTAGGATCCTCTATCCTCAGACTTCTAATCCCGATTTCCACCACTAGAATATCGTGATCACTGATGCCATCTAGATTACTGAACCAATTATGGTATTCTTGGTCCTAACCAACACCACATCCAGCACTGCGCCAACACCTTCTCCATTACTTCTACTGCCTGAACCAACCCTCTGTTCACTAACTGTAATGTCATCCTCTGCATCATGTTGCCCATCCCTCAGCTGCCTCTAACCACTCCACACACTGCATGTTCAGAGCCCCCGCCACCACTGTCTATTGCCTGTCTCTCACTTTATCAATCCTTTCCTTGACCTCCTCTATTGCCTGCCACCCCTGACTTGGTGGCCAGTATACTGCTAGAAATCTGATGCTTCTACCCCTCCCCATATTCTCGATTTATATCACCTCAGCCACATCACTAACTCACTCCACAGATCTGTCCAAGCCCCTCTTAAGCACACCATTATTCCCCCTACTTTATTTCCCTGTCTCTTCTGTAGATTGTAAATTTATCTTATTGGCATTCACTATCTAGCACTTCCTCACTAAGCTATGTCTCCACTGCTATAATTACATATGCCCCATATCCTTCAACCATTCCCCAGAACTTGTATAAGCATCTATAATTAACCACCATTAACTTAATGCAATCCTTATACAAATTTCCTTTTCTCCTAAGTGTGAGTGCCCAAAACTTCTTCTCCAACCTCTGCTATTGTAGTCAAAAGTTTTCCTATCTGTTCGACTTCCAAGCCTCTTTCCATCACCCTGACTCTTTTCTTTGGTTGCTATTCCTGTCCTCCCTGAATAATCGTACCCCTCTCCAAACAGGCAGCTATCTCCCTGCCTAGCAGATCCCTTAATATCCTCTTTCCCTGGTCCATCAAATGCACATAGTCCCTACACATTCACTGCCTACCCACTTCCTGCTGTCTATAGGCTATTCACGCTAAAGTGAGTACATTTTGAAGCCCTCTCATTTTAAACAATAGCATATAAATACATTTTACTGTAGCTTTAGACGTCAACTTTCGATTCCGGTGAAATATATAAATTTGTGGTTATTACTTACATGGCAATATTTATTTTAAAAAGTGGTGGAAAGATAAAAAATGGCTGATAGGAAAAAAGTAACAAGGGCCTCAAAAGTGCTCACGTTACCATGAACAGCCTATATGAATATGGCTCCCCCTTCCCTGCATATCCTCTCATATATTTCACTGGCTGCAATCCCCATAGTACAGTTGATCCCCTTCCAGACTATTACTCCACTGACCACCACCCTTGCCTTATTTTAACTGCCTCACTTCTCCTTAATCTTCTAACTTCTTCGTTCAGCTCCTTTACTTTTGCTCCTCCAACCGCTGCCTTTTAGATGAGCCCTCTCCTAACGCCCCTTAATTCCATACCCTTAAGGTGGGACCTGAGAGCATGACAAATTTCACGCAGGCAGTGCGACTCTGTGGCACTATGTAAGGGGAAGTGGACAATGAGGAGTCTGAGTTTCCTCCACTACCTGCTGCCTGCTTCATCACAGGGTATGAAATGGGGTTGGAAGGGGGTGGAAGAGGCGGCAGTTTAGCCACAACCAACCATTATCTGTGTGTGGAGAGGGAGGAAATACAGCCGCAGTGCTCAAATGACGAAGACTGTCCTCTGTCCTGAACAATGAAAGCAAGGAAGCTACCAGTGGACTGAGGAAGGAAAGAAACCAGCCATACCCTTTTCAGTTCAATATGTAACAACTTTTCCATGTGCCCTATTTGCCACAGCTTCAAAATAACGTAGCTAATGAAAACAATTTTTATAATAATTTATTTACTAGCCACTTGAGAATCAAAAAAATAATTGCACAAGATGTGAAATTTTACATTTTCTTTATAAAACGTAATTAGCTTGTTTAACTAGTTACTGTTTCAAGTCAGTTGAAATCTGAAACCCTGCAGATCATAAATTTAGCAAAATATGCAGGACTTTATACTCCATAGACTCAATAGAAACAAACAATTCTTACCATACTCTGCTAAAGTTATCCTTATGCAAATGCCAATATTTCCAGTTCTTGATTACTGTGATGTGGTGTTTGTAGATATTGATGAATATTTGTCTGCAAAGCTACAATGCATACAAAATGCTTGCACTTGTTTTATATTTGGTTTAAAGCATCGTGATCACATCTCAGAGTACATAGAAAAACTTAGCTGGCTTTGTCTTAACGAAAGGTGCTATTTCACAATTTATCGCTTACTTACAAGATCCTGTCTTCACCTGACACAAGAACTAAATACTTACTGTCCAGGTTAAAAATGTGTGAGGAAAGTCATTGCTCTCCCTCTAAAGTATCTCATCAGCTTACCATTCCTACACATAAATAACACTCATTCTCACAATCTTTTACTATCTCTATTGCACAAGCATAGAACTGTTTACCTGTCAAGGTGCGGATTTTGTCAACACTCCCGGCTTTCAAACGTGGTGTATATGAACATATTAGGCTATCGAGATCATGAATCCAGAAATTATCATTACTAGTATTTGCTTTGTTTGCTTGTTTTTATAGTGTCCCATGCTTGTATTTCATAACATTGTATTCTCCTTATGAGATGTATATTAGTTATTAATTTCATATTAAATTGTTAATGCTGTATATGTCACCTGTCATTAATGCTAGTATCATTCATTTTTCATTTGTATTTCATTATATTATAGCCTCCTTATGAGGTTCATATTTGTGGTGGCACGCCACCACGACACTGGGCAGGTGAGTGTAAACAGTTGGTGTGGTAGTCACAGCAGTCGCAGCTTACCGTGGTTGACATGGCAGTCACTGAGACTGTTCTCCATCAGCACCATGCCACGAGCGTTCCCGCAGCAAGAGTTTACCTGGGGCCTGCTGGTATCATCGACGCTTCAGTGACGAGGCGTGGAAATATACCATGCCCTATCCTTACTCCATGAGAAACGACTAGGAAACTCATTGATGATGGCCAGCGACCCCGCTCAAACTTCTAGTAGCCGCCTTTTCGTCATGGACACAGAGACGAAAGTACAGTTACTAGTTGACACAGGTGCAGACCTTTGTGTTTTTCCATGTGCTCGGTTGCCTGGCAGGCGTCTGAAGTATAACTACTCTCTGTTTGCAGCAAATGGCTCAACCATCGGAACGTATGGCCTTGTGAAATTAACGCTTGACTTCAAACTCAGGCGAGATTTGGTTTGGCATTTTGTGGTAGCCGATGTGACTAGTTGATTATTGGAGCAGATTTCCTCCACCATTACGGTCTCCTGGTAGATATCAGAAACCGGTGCCTTGTAGACAGCAACACATCTTTGGCCGCAGACTGCCGCAAGGCCACATGTGATATCTGTAGTGTCAGGACACTTTATCAGTCAGTGCACTTCTCTGATTTTATCATCAAAAGGTAAGCACCATCACTGCCCATCTGGCACATTATAGTTTGCCCAGCATACCACAGATGGCAGATGAATGGACTTCAAGAGCGCAAGATTCATACTTGTCTGTGACTGCGCACTGCATTGATGAAAATTGGAACCTTTGTAGCTTCCATTTGTGCACAGAGGCTACTGAAGATTGTCCCATCGCAGAGCACTTGGCATCATCCTTACAGACAGTTCTCGAAGACTGGAGCATAGCTGGTAAAATTCACGCTGTTGTTCATGATAATGCAAGTTCTATTACAGCTGTGGTTCATGTCTTAGGTGATGTCAAGCCTAGTATAATCCATTCACGGTATCTTCGATACTTTTGAAAAGAACCTTTGAAAAATCACCCTAGGAGTTACATGTTCAATTGGTTATAAAAAAATGGTATATGGAAAAAGGTTTTGTCTTGCTTTTAGCACTGAAGCACTATATAAATTGGTTGTTTTAAGTTTTAAGTATATTTTTTCAATAAATTTTAATAATTTGTTAAAAGTCCGTAAGAATTAACAACGGATTTTGAAGGGACATGTTGGTTATAGCTGAAAAGAAATAGTTCGTAGGTTAAATATTAATATGTATAAATTTAATGCCGTAATTGTAAAGTTAATATTGCTAAACTATATATTTACATTTTTACGTAGCACTCATGGGTAAAGATTTCACCGTTATTAATTGAAATTAAATAAATTTCAGTTGTTGTCCAGCGGACTCGTACACTCCATCTTGTTCGTTTGGGCACGTTTTTTTCAGAAGTATAACCACGCCATATTGGAGACGCTGAATTGTGGTTATAAAACTAACGTAACACATTCTTTCTACTTACAAGATAATTCTAGGTTAAGATGTAATTTTAGTATTAGCGTTGTTATTTCTGCAGTTTATCAAATAAACGTGCAAAATATAGAAAGGCATTTGAATATTTCCGTTACGTTATTCCCTTCGCAAAGAATGCAAAGGAATCGAATTTTGGTCGCCGCCAACTGATAATCGATTATTTTCGAAAGCTTTTTGTGGAGACCAAGAGATGGCAGCACATTAGCGTTGGTTCTTCAGTGCCAAATGTTAGCCGTGACTCGTCTTTCCGCCGCATAGTGTTGTTTTTATGTTGCAGTGAAGAAGCGCGACAGTTCTTGATGGAACAGAGATGTACCTACACCGCAGGTTTCAAAATGAAAGTGATTTTGTTCGCTGAAGAGTTTGGAAATCGAGCCGCGGGCCGTGAATTCGTAGTAAATGAAACGTTAGTGCGGGGCTGGAGGAATTTTTCTCACTTATAAGTCGCACCCCAAGTTTTCAATAAATTTTTTTTTAAATAAAATGTGCCACTTATATGCGATAAAATACGGTACCATTTATCACAGTGAAATCTTTAACCTGAGTGCTACTTCCAAAAGTTTATTATGTAAAATTTAACTTTTTCCTTACAGCAAATATGTAAATAAATCTTAATACAATAAGTAAACTTTAATTAAATTATATAATTAACAGTTCCGATATATACTTCAATCTACCTTTTTGTATGTATTACAACATTTCGCTAAATTGATTAGCATTTTTTAGACATTTAGAGAATTTTATTAAAGTATATGACAGTTGAGATTACATGGCATTGTTTCTCTTCAAAAATAAATTTTGGTAGTTCCCACATGGACACTGTTAATAAAATATTTGACAGTTCCCACAAGGCACTGTTTGTTTACAAAATATTTGACAGTTCCCACATGGCACTGTTTACAAAACGTTTGACAGGTGTCACATGGCAATGTTTTGTTTACATACTGCGGAAGGATACATAATCGGCTCCCTGAAAGTAGATATTTAGCAGGGTTTCAGAAAATCTTGAAGTTACCGTGAATACATTATATAAAATGTTCAGCACTCATGCTCCAACTTTCCATAAAGGATACCTTTAAAAGTGTACAGAAGTATTGTACCATTTGTGATAAAGTAAGCCACCTTGTCAGTCACTTTAAGTATTCAGTTGTTGCTTCTCCTGCCTAGCAGAAAAAACAAACCCGGCTTGGTCTCAACCATCAACAACATATTCATAGTTGCCCTATATGGTGGGATTCAACCTTCATGATGTGCAACACTTTTCTATGAAATCGTAGTCCAATCAGTGTTGTCCTGGCAGATCAAGTATACACAAAGGCCAGCATCACTGTCAAACTTGAGATCTGTGAACGTAACTTGTCTCTACTAGAAGAACTAATCACTCTGTTGAAGCCTCTGAAAGCTGCAACCAATGTTTTTTCTAGTGAAAGTAGGGTAACTTTGTCGGCTGTCCGTCCAATGAATAGAGACCTTCTTGACAACCAATTCTGTCCAAACTTAAAGGACAGCAACCTTCAAAATCTCTATATCTATGTCCCTTTCTTCCCAGTTTCAAAGTAATTCCAAAGCAGGTTGCTTCATTTCTTGATCATCGATATAAGGACTTGCATGCTGAAGACGAAACTGCAGCAGTTGTGATCCGACAATACGTTCGCCAGATGGTAACAGAGTTTTCCACACATACAATGGAAGACCAGCTTAGTGACCAATCAGGTGATAGGGATTCAGATTTCGACCTTATATTTGCTGCACCCAAACAGAGATCAGATGGCACTTCCCAGCTTGAACACTACCTCAGCGAACCTCTGGTTGGACACCATGTAGACCCTGTAGACCCTCTTGAATAGTGGAAAGTGTGCGAAAAGTCCTACTCCGTGTTAGCTCTTTTAGCGAAAATATATTTGGGATGTCCAGCATCCTCCGCTAGATCAGAGATAACCTTTTTGACTGCAGGTACTATAGTTACTTTTTAACGTAGTTCTTTGTACCCAGAGAACGTTAATTTACTTGTATTTTTACACACTAAAAGAGCTTTCCTAAACCCCAAAATGGGAGATCTCATTGATGTACATTTTGAAGTAACTAGTATGTATTCATGCTCTTCGATCACACAATACCTATTACATAATGACAAGGAATGGGTACCCAGGTAATAGGCTCTATGTGAGCAGGTACCTGGGTACCCGCTTCTTTGTACTCAGGTACCCAGGTATTACCCGAAGACACCGGGTAGTACTTGGGTACCCGAATGCCCAGGTATCAATCACTAGGCCTAGTAAAGACTGCCTTCGCGTGTTGCTGCAATAATTTCTCAAAAGGTGATTTGAGCACTCAATTTTCTCTACCGTCAGTGATGTATAAGGTCGTGGATTCAGAATATTTTTGTAAACACAGCAATCCCCGTCTGCAACAAGTTTGGCATATCTAACTGAATACATTCATGCACTTGCAATAAAACCTTCAAGAATTATAGCAGATTCCATGTTTGTTGATGTTTGGTGAAAACTCCAGTTTTTACTGCAAACATGATCACGAACAGTTTCACCTTTCTTTGCTGCACAGGCACAAAACATACAATATTTGCTTTTTACTCCCGTGAACAACACCTTCTTTGAGTAGTATCCAACAATACCAAGCTTAAAAAAAAGAACATAAATTTTATTGTTTTACATGTAGAAACTCTTTCTACTTGATAGTACGCCTATGTCAACATAAAAATTAAACAAAACCATTTTCGAGAAAAAAATTTTGTCTGTCGCAAACTAACATTGCAATAACTTTTGTTTGAATTATTGTACAAGGACAACACAACATAAACTTTTTTGCTGTTGGTGTGAACAAATTAAAACAAATCTCACTCGTGACAAAAAACTGTGATGTAGCTGGAAATTAATGAGAGGGAAGATAGCATTTCCAAGCTAAATTGCAAAATAGGCGTTAGCTGTGCCTAAAGTCATTGAAAATAAAATTAGTACAAAAAGAAGGATTATTACATCACAATTTAAAATAAATACTTACTATTTAATACCAACAAAGTTTTCTATACTGCAAGTCCATAGACCTTGTAACGTTGCCCCACGTATGGGCCGTCATGTTTATAACATTGCAGCATCTGGGTCGATGTTGGATGTTACAGCTCAGTTAGCTCAATCGATAGAAACATGAAACGTTAAAGGTGCCACAACAACTATAAAAATAAAGTCCAGCTTCTGGTTATTACTTTGTACTTTTATTTATCATTTAAATAAAACAGTTCACATATAATCGTCAGGTATGCAGAGTCACGAACAGCTTCACAGACAAACAAACAGAGAGAAGAGCCACAGTAGTTTGTTTATTTACATCTTGAAAACTTGCATCGCAAGAAGAAAATACTTAGGTAGCGACCTCCCACACCGACTGAGAAATAAACGAATAAAGTTTGCAGGTGTGGGGGTTATTTGCCACGCCCTACGCAGCCTCGGCAAGTGCTGGTTGTCTACTGCCAGCCGGTGAAATGCACACTGAGTATTTGTCGCTGTGTGCCTATCCCCATTCCTTGCCCCAAATAAGGGGATGGCGTGGGCCGGCATTCCTTTCCCACGCCAGCCGAACTGCGTAGCCATCCAAACTGCATCGTCGGTAAAAGATAATCAAATCTACTAATGCTGACGCGTACCAAAAACTAAGATTTTGAAAAGCAAACGTATACCCGATAAACGAACTACCATGGCAAGAACTTTGAATCCTGATAAAATATTACGAAGCCTTGCAAAACTAAAGAAATTTAACCAAGTATCCCAATAATTAATATATTGTGTCGTTACAACCTTTTATATGTATACGTATTAGTTTCTGTAGAAATAAAAGTTACTAGTACAGGCAGTCCTCTACTTTAATACACAATGTGTTCCTAAATTTGTGTATGAAAGTTGAAATGTATGAAAGTAGAACCCTTATTTTAATGTGATAAATGAGGTTCCGTTCCTAGATGAGGAAAAAAACTTAACTAAAGAAAAAAAAAATATTCAAAACAATATATTTACACACAAAGAAACAAGATCATGCATCAAAGTTATTTAAAAGTGTTTAAATATGGGATGGGTCGGTTCGGTTCTTCGGTTCCAATTTATACCGGTTCTTGAGGTTTGACTCGGAACCGGTTTTAGGTTAACAATTACTCGGTTCTTGGTTCTGCACAGCAATGGCAAAACTCTGTTGTTACAAAAATAACTATGGTATTTACTCATGAATAGCGCGCCCTTTTTCCCCAACATAAAGGAAAAAATTTCTGGGGTGGGAGCTTTACATGGAAAAACAATTTAGGAGTGGTAGTCGTAAACTGTTCTGCGATGTTTGGAGGGAAGTGTATGGGACTAGTCTGTTATCTCATCTCTCGCTCTTACATCAACACTCCTCTCCGTTCTCTCTCTCTCTCTCTCTCTTAACTCTCAGCCCTCCGCCGCCGTAAACAGCACTGCTAGCCGATCGATACATTCCTCCAAGCCTTCTTTGTTTGGTAGGACGGTCGCGGACTGAGAGTAGGAGAGGAAGAAGAGACGGTTTTTTTTCAAGGTGTCACATTCCAGCACTGCAAAAAAAAACCAGGGAGTCACTGTGTAAAAGAGGCAAAAATGGTGTCTGCCGCCCAGACACCATAAAAGAAGCAAAAAAAAAAAAGACATCCGGCCCACAACAGCTGTTGACCTTCTTTTAACGAACCTTTGTAGTTTACCTTTATCATACAGCATGCCACAATGTTTTGGTTTGAGGGCCATGTATTATTTAATTAAAGTATTTTTCAAACATATCACAATCACCACATATTAATGTAAAAAAAGAATAATTTTTTACATATTTACTAACCTTAAATAAATTTAATACAACAAGTTTATATGTATACATTAAAACTTATCTTCACACTTTGTTATTGTTCAATTCTTCCATATAACGGTTAAATAAAACATTTAATGAATTTTTATCTGCATTGGTTTAATAAAGTTGCAAGCAAAAGGCAAGTATTCAAAATACATAGAACCGAATACTGGAACCGATATTTAAATTGTAGAATCGGCACCGGAACCGGAATCAACATTTTTGGTTATTCGACCCATCCCTAGTTTAAATATATAGCTAATAGTTCAAACAATTGAAAAGACACATTTTACACACACAAACATTTGACTAATTGCAGTGGCTACATACATACGTACAGATTCATCTCTCTTTGGAATTGTACATAGCCGGTTTAACAATCACTGGGACCTGGTGTAGATAACTTATCAGCTTTGCAGAAAAAGTTATTTAGCGACAGTTGAACGCCACCCTTCTTCTTTTCATACAATTGTCTGTAGCACATTGTAGCTGCTTCAACAACTTGACGAACTCGAGAACTTCTCTCTTCATCTGGATCATTTTCTTCAATGATGTTTAAAAAATGTTCAAGGTTTTTTAAAGCATCGTTGATTTTTTTCCCTGTAAGGGTTTTTGTNTCAATGATGTTTAAAAAATCTTCAAGGTTTTTTAAAGCATCATTGATTTTTTTCCCTGTAAGAGTTTTTGTTGGTTGTCCTGGACAGCCATTATTTTGAGCAGCTGTGGATGCTGATGAATTTGTCTCTTGAAGAGCAAGTAGATCTTCATTTGTCAATGGCTCTGAATGTGAGGCCATCAGATCATCAACATCTTCAGAAGTAACCTCGAGATCCAGCTGATGCATAACTTTAACAATTTGTTCTGTTGCACTTTCTGGGGTCTCCTCAAAACCTCTGAAATTTGGCACCAGGTAAGGACACAATTTATTCCAGCAACCACTCATTGTAGATGACTTTATTTCTTTAAATATTGGTGACAGCATTAAGGACATTGTAGTTTTTCCAGAATTCTTTTAGAGTGGGTCTTCCATCACCATCTGTTGCCTTGACAGCTTTGTCGATTATTCTCCTCATGTAATATCTTTTGAAAGTTGAAATAACAGTCTGATCCATTGGCTGGATTAAACTTGTGGTGTTTGGAGGCAAGAATATGACCTTTACCTCTGGACATAAATCTCTCAATGCTTGTGGATGTCCGGGTGCATTATCCAACAATAACAATGCCTTGAATGCCAAATTCTTTTGCTTACAATAATTTTTCACTTCAGGGACAAAATTATTTACATACCTATCATTAAATAATGCTGAAGTAACCCAAGCTTTTGAGTTCCTATTCCATATGACTGGCAGTGTTTCTTTGGGGTTTCCTTTCAAAGCCCTGGGATTCTCACAGTGGTACACTAACAGAGGTTTTAGTTTACAGTCTCCTGCAGCATTACCACCAATTAGAAGTGTCAGTCTGTCTTTAGATGCCTTGTGTCCAGGTGCAACAGCCTCTTCTTTTGCCAGGTAAGTTCTTGAAGGCATTTTTTTCCAGAATAAGCCCGTCTCATCAACATTAAAAATTTGGTGAGATGAGTAATTTCCCTCGTCAACAATGTTCTCAAAAGTTTTTATAAATTTTTCGGCAGCTTCAGTATCTGCACTGGCAGATTCCCCTGTAAATGTTATGTTGTGCAGTCCTGCCCTTGACTTAAACTTGTCGAACCAGCCTTTGCTCGCTTTAAACTCTGGAGCATTAGCAGCTGACTCACCAAGCTGTTATTTCCAATCTTCAAACAAACTGAGAGCTTTGCATTGAATTATCGCAAGGCTGATAAGGATATTTTTCTGGTGTTGATCGTCTCACCACACTTTTAAAGACCGTTCCATCTCTTCCATCGCTGCACCCCGCCGTTTTGAAATTATTTTAGAAGAAAGATTTCCCGAATTTATAACATAGTCCCTTATATTTCCTTTACTTTTTACAATAGAACGCACAGTGGATCGGCTCAGGTTGAAAGACCGTCCTATAGCTGCAAGTGATTTGCCACTTTCCGATTGCGCGATAATGTCTAATTTTGTTTGTACACTATTTACAACATGTTTTCTTTGTTTCTTACACACTGAGTCTTCATTACTTTCGTTTTTACGTTTGTTATTCATTGCGTAGTGTAATAATTATGTACGTGCGCCAATAGATTAACAAAAAAAAAACAATGGATATAAAATTAACCTCAAGGGAAACTAAAAACCATAATAAAAACAACGGAAGTTCTAAACAGGAACGGCATTAATACGTAGAATCGCCATAGTGTAGTAACATATCAGATATACAACTGCATATTTGTTCAGTTATATTGAAACATAGTTCCGTATATCCACACCAGAGGTCTCTACGTAGTATAAGTCAACTTTGCTGCAATATTATTTGCGAAGACAAAACCTACAGAATATAAACAATCCATATAACTTTGATGTTTACGTTTCTCGTAGAGGCATGCCCGCAATATTTTTTTTGGTTATGTACGAAAGAACGAAGCAAACACGCGAAAGTTGAATTTATGGTGTAGTAAACCAATGTACGAAAGCGCGAATTGTACAAAAGTCGAATGCGCGAAAGTAGAGGACTGCCTGTATATTCAAATATCTACCACAAATTTAGAAACTGCACTCATTATCTTTATCTGCAGACCATCGGTTTGTATTTTTATTGACAGAAACAACATAATCTAGAAATAGATTATTTGATCAGAATCAAATGCTAGTACAGTAAACCCCTAATTATCCGCGACGCAAAAATTTTTTTTAATTTAAAATTTTAATTTAAGCCAACAGCAAGGAAAATACAATAGGCCCTACAGTGCAAAGGTCAAAAATTATGTAGTATGTACACACATTCTCTGATCACTGACCTTCACGACCCGAGAGGGCGAGTCCACTCTGTGAAGTTTATGTATAGAGGTACCCTCTACGTTTTCTCTCGGCCTGCCAGTGGCCTCAGTTGTCAGTAAGCATGCTTAGTGATCACACGTGTTTTATGTTTCTTTGTCAGTGCTCAAGTTTAGTGTTTCGTTAGTTCCTGAAATTACATAATACATAATGGCTGAAAAACGAAAGAAGGTTGTGTTAAAGATTGCACAAAAACTTGAAATGATTTCTAAAATAGAAAATGGCGCTTCAAGGAAGCAGATGTGTTTGGATTACGGAATCGGGGAAACAACCGTGCGAGACGTTTTAAAGCAAAAAGACAAACTTTTGGCCTTTGCATCAGTGTCGGAAAGTGCTTCTGGGATGAAAAAATGAAAAACAATGAAGAAATCCACCTATAATGAACTCGACTCTGCATTAGAGGAGTGGTTAGCTCAGGTGCGAAGTGAGGGCACCCCTGTGTCTGGTCCTACTATTGCAGTTAAAGCAAAAATCTTTTTTGATTTGTTAGGCCTGGATGGAAATTTTGATGCGTCGTCCGGTTGGTTACATTGTTTTAAGAAACGTCATGGAATTAGAGAGATTGGTCTACACGGAGAAAAGCTGAGTGGTGATCAACAAGCAGCTGATGATTTTCAATGTGATTTTGAAGAGTTTGTGTTGTCTGAGGATCTGTCATATGAACAAATTTATAACGCTGATGAATCAGGGCTTTTTTGGAAGTGTCTTCCCACTCGTACTTTAGCATTTGAAAGTGAACATCACGTGGCAGGTCACAAAAGTAGCAAGGAAAGAATTACAATCTTGCCATGCAGCAACGCTGTGGGCAGTCACAAACTTAGGCTTCTTGTAATCGGTAAATCTAAGAAACCGAGGCCTTCTAAGGGGACAAGAGCAGAAAATTTACCAGTTGATTATTTCAGCCAAAAAAGAAAGGTTGCATGAACCAGCAGATTTTTTAAGAATGGTTTGAAGAGATTTTTGTGCCTCAAGTACATAAACATCCTGACTCAACAAATTTGCCTAATAAGGTTGTTTTGTTAATTGACAACGCGCCTTCACACCCAGCTACAAGTGTGCTTAAATCATCTGACGGGCAAATCTTAGCAAAGTTTTTGCCCCCAAATGTTACTGCGCTTATACAACCTATGGACCAGGGAGTAATTGCAACCATGAAGAGAACATACAGGACAAAGGTGTTACTGTCAAAAATCGAGGAAAGGCTCCGATCTCAAAAATTTTGGCAGAATTATAAAATTTTGTATAGAATTTATGATATTACGTCCGCATGGGATTACATCAAACCCTCAACCCTTGTTCAGTCACGGAGAAAAGTCTTTCCGAGTATCGAAACAAATGTCAACCAAAACATTTGTGAAGAAGAGAATGAAGTAATGTCGACCGCTACACTTGTTGACCTAGTGACATCGATTCCGGGAGGTGAGAATGTCGACGAAGAGAACATAGAAGAGTGGCTGGAATGTGACGCAAGTGAGTCGGGGTTTGAACGACTGACTGACTGACAGAGATAACGAACAACGCAATGGGAGTGAACGAGAACAAAGAAGAACAAAATGCAAGTGAAGAAGACGAGGCGCCTGCGCGGATGACACACGAAACTGCTTTGCAGCACGTAGACGGATTGCTTCAATATTTAGAGGAACAAGACGACGATGCACATCTGGCAGAAAAACTCATGCTAAGGAAAGTACACTTTAGAATAAAGAAAAGGTGTTTCCAAAGCAAAAAGCAAAAACGAGTGACTGATTTTTTTAAAAAAGTGTAACTCAAAACTTTTTGTACAGTACTACTATGTATGCCATTGTTTATTGTTTACTGTTCTTTATTTTNACGGATTGCTTCAATATTTAGAGGAACAAGACGACGATGCACATCTGGCAGAAAAACTCATGTTAAGGAAAGTACACTTTAGAATAAAGAAAAGGTGTTTCCAAAGCAAGAAGCAAAAACGAGTGACTGATTTTTTTTAAAAAGTGTAACTCAAAACTTTTTGTACAGTACTACTATGTATGCCATTGTTTATTGTTTACTGTTCTTTATTTTNTAAAAAGTGTAACTCAAAACTTTTTGTACAGTACTACTATGTATGCCATTGTTTATTGTTTACTGTTCTTTATTTTAGTTATTTAGATGTAGAGAAAAAGTTTCGGCTGTACTGTAAATATGTATGTATTTTAAACGTTTTATAATGTTTTTTGTACAATAAAACATAATTTTTAGGTTGAAATATTTTTTTCGTGTTTGCACCTCATTTTCAGTTTTTTTTTGGTTATCCGCGATTATTGCTATCCGCGGTGCCCTTGCCACCCAATTCCGCGGATAATTTGGGCTGTACTGTATATATATTGATAACATTATGGGGAGAGAATCAGCTGTGGCCTGTTTTAGGAACAACCTCAGCATTTCACTTAAGTTATTTCGGAACATCACAGAAAACCTTAAATTTAATGGCCAGACCAGGAATCGAACCCGGGTATTACTGAATGCAAGTCTGCTGGCATAGCACTGCGCCACCTCGCTCAGAACTGATATGTATTTAATTTATTGTAGTTGACAATGTTATTTGAGGAGGGGGATTAAAACCTCTCTATTCCTCCCCCGTTGCCACGTCACTAATTAAAATAGCATATGGGTCTCTGCTCATTTCTGAAAAATTTGTTAAAACATATATTACAATTTTTTTTACACCTATCAAGTTTACATTCAAGCAATTCACAGAAACCACAGATCTTAATTACATAAATAGAATCACTGCACTGTTCATAAATGTATTGCATATAAACAATGTAAAAACTTTTTATTGCAATTGTTTGTCGCGTGCCGGTTTAGGGATTATAGCACGACATTGGCTCACATCCATCACCCCCTCACCCCC